>JASDQU010438218.1:8355-64055 GCA_032191745.1 Picea mariana
ACTGATTCACCCCCCCCTCTCAGTTAGTTCATACCTGTAACAAATTCCTAGAAAGGGGCAGCCACTATTCACTGTCTCTTATTCAAGTCTGACTCTTTGTTTCTTGGCCATCACTGCACCATAGTTTTAAACATTTCATATTAAACTATGGAGACTCCTAAGAAGAAGAAGTTGCACAAGGGAGAAACTGTGGTTAAAACCAAGCCTGCAGACATGCATTTATTTGAGGTGGAGCCCATGGCTAGAGAAGTTTTTCAAAGGGTGGGTTGCTTCACTTTATGCCAAAATATACTGAGCAGTCATCCTGAGGTGGTAAGGCAATTTTCCTTACATTTTGATGGCCTGAAGACTAAGGTAGGGGACCTAGAATTTGAGGTGTCTGAGACCTCTATTTCAGTAGCTACAGGGATCCCTATCATTGGAGAGAATTGGTTTGAGTCCATGGCCTTAGATGCAAAATTTTCCAAAGACTTCCTTAAGTCTGAATATCAAACTGAAAATCTGTGCAAAGGGGTACCAAGAAATCATCTGGTTGGAGAGTTTGATAAAATGTTGAGAATCATTCAAAGGTACTTCACATGTGAGAGGAGGTTCAATACACTATACCAATACCATATAAGGCTTCTGCTGCATTTTACTGTCTAAGTTGAAATGAACATTCCCTTTTATTTGTTCAGAAGCATAGGCAAAATGTCAGATAAGGTTCAATCCAAATCAAAGGCTGTGGATACTAGCATTTTTCATTCTGGTTTGATTAGAATGTTGTTTTCTGAAGAGCCGAGAAAGAGGAACATCTCATGGGAACACTTCATTGTTGTTGTTCACATGAAATTAGACATAGTAGCTACTCCTCAGTCATAGATGCCAAGCCCTCTGATATCCACTAGTGCTGCTCCAATAGGAGCCAACAAGAAAATAAAGAGTAAGGCCTATGTTCAAGATCAAGAATCCATTAAGGAGGTTGAAAGAACTGAGTAGGAGGCATACCATTCTCCACGGAGAGACCTTTCAACCCCTCTTACACCAAAACTAGAAGAGGTCCCTTCCTCTAGTAAAGCCACAACCAAGAAAGGAAGGAGACTACACTTCTCTTCATCTCCTTCAATAGCTAGCACCAAGATCATAAGGCCTTTCACAAGGTCATCAAATCTCAAAGGGGAAGTTAAAGAACATGTCCTACCAAAGTTCTCCATTCCAAAGAAGAAGAGGGATAAGGGAAAAGATATTGAGAAGCCTGTTGAGATAAAAGAAGTAATCCCTGAGAAACAAGAAGATGAAACCATAAAAAATCTTGTTGATATTGTCCACATCACCACTCCACCTAGCAACCAGACCTTCAAAATATTGATTAAACAACTTAGGGAAGCTATGACGGAGGTGGCTCGTCTGAAATCTGAAGCCCTATCTGAAAAGATTAAGATGAAAGAGCTCATGGATGGTTATAGCCACACTCTTGATTTAGCAAGATTTGCAGCAAGAATATCCCAACCTCTTCATAGGCAACTCAAGAACCTCTATAGGCAAAACAAAGACTTTCAATCTCAAAATAGAAAGCTCAAAGTAGAATTGCAACAATTCTAGGATGAGATGGCTCAAAGAAACTTGAATGTGTTGTTTGAAGCTGCTATTGAAAAGGAGAAACCAGTAACCAAGGAACGCATAGCTCGAGTGAAGAATCCTATTACTGCTAAAGGGAAGCATGCTGTTGTGCCAAAGGGAGGTCCTCCTTCCACAAGAAGGAGTGTCAAGTTGATGAAATGATTGGTGAAAGGTGAGCTCCATTTTTTAGAATGGCCCCTTTTTGTAAGGATAAGTAATTGAGGAAATACTAATTTTTCCACCTATACATGCTTTTAATGCATACTTCTCAGAGTTTTTTGTGTTCTATAAAGAGTTAATCTCTCTAACAGTAGTAGCGTAGACATTCCATAGCACTATGGCGCTATGGAATTGTCTAATTTTCATGTTCTATCAGTATGCTACCTATAACGTTGCCTAATCACCTAAGACTAGTCTAGCGATGATGCTGCTAACTTCTTGGGGGTGCTACCAAATCTGTCAACATTGAAATGATGGTGCTGCGAATTAAGATGGGCACTACTGAATTTCACGCAGACACGCAGGTGGGTGCTATCAAAATTTTAATAGAGAGTGAATTACACAGGTAGGCACTACCGAAATTTTGACAGAGGCTGAATTCTACATAGAGACAGACAGACCTGGCACTACCCATTTCAGCATGCCTATTTTGGAGGTCACACTATGGAAATACAAGGAATTTGGTGGGGATGCTACAAAATATCGCTATTGAAAGACGCTACTAACAGTTACTAGTAATCAAGGGGATCAAATTATCATCTTTGTGAGTGGATAATGATGTGGAGGAAGGGAGAGATGGTAGCTAGCAGCATGATGCCAATTTTCAAGCCTCTGAAGGACACTTGGCATGCATGGAAATGTGCATCAAAGAAGATCATGTCAGTTCAAAGTTGGTTGGATCAGTGGCCAACATTTTCCTTTTTTATAGATCAGTTGTTAGCTTAGTTGTTAGAGGAAATAACTATTTGGATATTTTCATGGGAGGAATGCCAGCTCGCACCTCCACCTGTTGCCTTTCCTTTTTTTTATAAATAGATATTCTAAATTCTTTAGTAGGTTCAAATGGTTGAGCTAGGCTCCCTTATTTTGTAATATTTTTATGAAGCTACTAGTTAACTGGTTATGTACTTGATTTGAGACTTCATGATTAATCTAAGTCATCTTTCTAACTCTAAATTATTTGCCTCTGATTTTGAGGTATTCATGCTTAAATGATTCACATGAATTTTTGTGGTGATATTATGATGAATGTTTGATTATAGTATTATTATGATGTTCTTCAATTTCCTTAAACTTTGAATTCAAGAAGATCTTGTGTTTGAGTTTTTCTTCCTTAGGCTTCTTGAAGACCTAATGTCCATAGCAGACCTCTACATTTTCCTCATAAAATTCTTCCATCTATTCACCTTTACTCCCACTTACTGACTGAAGTTAATCAAGACCTCAATTTCTTATGTATGCTAGCCCAGATTTTTGATTTAGAACATTATTATATTGAGTCTTGTCCATTTGGCCTCTTTAAAACTCCTTCACATTTAAACATAACTTGATGGGTATTGGGATTACCTTCTATGCAATATGAGGGTGATTCCTAGTGCTAACAAAACTTAACAGGAGGTGCGCTTGGCTGAGGAGAGTATCCCGGTGCAGTTAGATTTCAGAAAATCCAATTTTTTCCCATTCAAACTTGACCAAACGAATTTATGGACTGGTACTTCTAGTACCGATGAAAACTAGGGTTTCACTTTCTGAGAGTTTTATCCACTGAAAATGTGCGTTGAAGGTTCCAATGAGTTCCCTAGGCTAGGGTGCACTTTTCCATATGATTTTTGGGCTGAAATTCGTCTTCAATAAAAAACACTAATTTTTTTGTATGACAACAATGATGTTTTTCTTTATCCAGTGAAAGAGCTTTGATACCATGTTAATGTTTAATATATTATTAGGTTTATTTTCAATTTACTAGATAACCATAACATAGATAGGATCATTAAGAGAAACACAAACACAAGATACACAACATTTATCCTGGAAAACCCTCATGGGGAAGAAAACCCCCCAAAAAATTCCTTAATATAGATATCCAATACAATACGAAGATAATAAACCAAACACTAGAGAATATACTCTACTAAGAAATGTGCCTCTCTCTCCTCCTTCTTCCGGCAACTGGTAATTCCAGCTTCCTTCAAACTTGCACACTAGATGAGTTAGTTGAGTGAGTGAACAAATGAGACACTAGCTTCCTTTATTTATACAAACTGGTAGGTGCTGAAAAGGTGTCTCTTAACTGGTAGGGACGAATTGTCTTCTGAGTAGTTAAAACCAATTTAATTAGTCTGGGGGGCGACTTATTAATTTTCATAATACAATTAGGGTTTTACCAATCCACAAAAGGGGATTTGGTCAATTACAATGCCCGACATGATCAATCCATAGAAGGGGATTGATATAATGAATAATAAATGAATAATAAATAGAATACTCTTTGTCATTACAATATTTCAACACTAAGTAGAATTTGAGGGAATGGGGTAATAGAATTTGATTTTCCTTAAACAACTCCAACTTTCTTTTCAATGATATCATCATCTTCTTCTCATCAAGAGTTTTCCAATGATTATGATTTCGCTCAAATCTGAGTTCAAGATAGAAAGTTATGACTTCTCACTGCCACATGTCATCCATGTGGCACCCTATCATCAACATATACCAATGTAGTGATGACATGGTCCTTTGGTATACTTTGTCACACTAGGTGGTGTTGGTGTGGAATTTCCCACAACCCAAATCTGTCCTCACTATTTCAGACTCTTCCTATCACCTCATGTCGCTATCAGAATCCTCCGATCAAAGTATTCCATGATGGATGGAATAACACACTTCGATGGATCAGTTCAATGTCTATCCTTCCCAATAGATTAGATGGTCCCCAATTGATTGGTGATGTACAGCTAATATCGGGTCAGCATTTTCGGCCATAACATATCCTTGTGACACATAGCCTCCTTTCTGCGTGACACATAGTACATTCCTCCCATCTACGTGAGTCTCCATCTAAGGATTGATGATCCAGATATTTCGTAGGACACTTTAATCTTTGGCATATAGAAAGTTTGGATTCTATATCAGAGTGACCCTATTGAAGTACATCTCCATAATCCACCCTGATGGGTACCATGTGACATATGGACAGGATACTCTCTCGGAGCTCCTCTAGTTTTGACAAATCGAAAAGCAATGCATCACCTCAGAATTCCATCCCTTGTGATGTATTTCATGAGAAACCATGAAAGGGAATCATAATGGGTGCTTAGGATCTCCCCTTGGAGCTCCCCCATATCTGACAGATCTACAGTTAGATCTACCTCTTCAAAATTATTGCCTCAGAGTGCATCACCATGAACCACTCCGAATGACCCCTTGGGATGGATGAACTAGATATACTCTTGGGGCTTCTCCTTTCCCAACACATCAATGACTAATATCTCATCATGATGTTCCTTCCTCAGAGTGTATCACTTCACCCATTCCAAAATCTCATTGTGACAGACAGTTAAGATTTCATCTCAGAGTCCTTCCTATCCTGACGCATCAACAATCAGAGGTTTATTATACCAACTATTATCTATGACAGAGGTTTATCATGTCCTTGTCCCGATGGATGACCTAGATCATCCCTCAGACACCCCTTTTCAACTACCTCCACCTCAACTTCCAGGATCATCTCGACCAAGGAACTTCAACTCTAATAACCACACATATTTAATGGTCCAGGATCATCCACATAAATCATTCGATAGATCAATGACCCTCATTGATTTTAGAGTTCACACTCCACGGGCTTCACACTCAACATTGATGGAGGGTTAGGATATCTCCACTCCACTTGATCAATGACTGATATCTTGTCTCAAATTTGTACTGATAAAGGGCCTAGATTTAATCACCAAGCCAAATCTACGACCAAAATCCTCCGAAGTGAGTTAGGGATCCTCCACTGGTTTGGTAGTCTGAGTTTGGACTTAGTCATTTTTGTGAGGGTTTTCCTCATTTTCTCCTGAAGGGTTTATGGGTTGTTGATGGTTTATTTTCCTAGGTTCCAAGGAATTTCATTATTTTTCCAGGATAACTTTTTTTCTTCCTATCCTAAAAAGTCCATTTTCCGTAGGGGTTCCAAACACCATGACACACTGGTAAAGGGGTCCAAGCAATGTGACATATATATAGATGAAATCATGATGATGCACAAGGTATACAGGAACCTTGCTATGCCATTCAACTTGGGAATTATAGGATACTAATACATTTTTATATAAACAGTATGAGTATGCACCCCCTTGATTCTATATTTACCTAACTTACAACTCAACGCAATTAAACGGTTACAAAACTCTTATAAAAGTAGATAAAATCAACAAGCAAATACAAAGTTCATTCCTTGCCATTCTACCTTCAGTTAGACTTGAGGGATGCCATAGGAACTGATATTATCACTACCACATAGGTATAGTTAAGAAATTTCATACAATTATGTCTCATATAAGTGTAAATATCTTTGAAGGAAATATACAACAAACCCATAAATCTAGCATTCATATTCAACATCGTTCTCGAGGAATTTCTGCACCTCAAATTAACTTTAATATAGGTATACTAGAATTAAACACTTATCTATTACAAAATTTTCCAATAATGACTGACTGTGAGTGTCTTCCTTTCCACTCAACCATAGGATCTGCATACTTCGTATTACAACAGAAGGCCACCCCCATGCCAAGCCATGATACCACCGAAGGGTTCTCTGCGCTTCCCTTTCCTAAATTGGGCCTCTTTGAGGTTTATTAGATGCTTATCCAACATCAATATCATGGCCCTTCAGATCGGGATAATGTTCTTCCAGTTCTAAGGCTAGTCCCATATCCAAGTTTTCTCACTCTCCAACTCCCCCTTTCCTCGTGCATCTCCTGCACATGGAATCCTTCGGAAGGTTCTCAACTTTTTCCCCTTTCTTCTGTCATAAGGCACCAGTGGGTCAATATGACTATAGACTTGGTACTCTGTTGTACCTTTGGTTGGAATCCCCTACTGTCCTAGCCATATTTCCTATGCATGTATTCTTTGAGGGTGGTTGGTTGATCAACCACCAGTCCTACCTCATTAACTGATTTTTCTTGATGTCAGGGATGAGGGAAAATTATGAATATTTATAAAATAATACATTAGAAAAGTGGATTTTTCTTTATCCAAATAAAACATTCTCTCATTCCTCTAGTGGTATCATGGCCAGTACTCAAGGCTTCACCCCATGGTCAACTTGTTGGAATTTTTAATTAAGAAGAAATATATTTACAATATTTACAAGTCATGGAGTGGAAATCATTGATTATGATTAATTACAATCTGGGGGAAACAAGGGTTCTACAATCCCCCCCCGCCCCCCCTTAAAGGAACACTGTAGTCAATGTTCTTTTCAGCCACACCTACCATGCCATTAACTTTCAGCTACTTCAACAATATTTTCTTCTTCTTGATCTGGTCCTTTCCCAAACTCTTGGAATTTAGCATAGACCTACAATGATTTCAAACAACATGCATATTGAGTTCAATTTCATGTAGGAACATTTTATTACTATTTATAATTCAAGGGGAAAAACTTTCACATATGATCAACACAATACTTATCTGTGTAGTTCATGGATCTATATATATATGGCTGTCATACTCATTCGTCTCACTATCTTCCTTATCATACCCATTGTGTGCATGATCCCAATCAACATATGAAATTTTTTTAAAGACTCCACCGAGTCCTTCACATGAGGTATTGAAGTCTCCCCTTCCTTGTGGTCACTCACCATTCGGATCCGACTCAGGCATCCCCTTCTCTTCTTATACAGTCCCTCGAGTGATCCATATTTCTCACTTAGGATTTCTCACATAATAAGAGTTTCAGAGAATTCATTGAGTCTTATATATGAATTCTCCCCCAAGATTTCTCTACTGAGGAATACCTCTAGATTTCTCTACCAAAAGAATCCCTTCGACCCATGTTACCATAGTACAACATTCATTATGGCGCCGCTGACTTATTACAAAATTCTCTTGTTACAACAATAGCCTTCTTCCATTTTTTCTTATTTGATAGTCACCATATGCCTTCCTTGGAGAGATCCTTTTCATCTCACCTCTATTTACATGCATATAGAAATTAGTGATATACTTTCATTAAATTTCAAATCGAAATTCTTTCAAACCTGTCACCCATAGATTTTTAAATTTCACAATTCCATTTTCAGATTTGTTCCTCATAGGAATCAGATTCCACAAATATGAGATTTCCTTTTCTATTTAGTTTGGTCCTTTTATTAAAAACATACATTGGTCTCCCTTATGGTCCTACACTGTTTCCATATCCAAGACCATCTTTCTTGCAACTTCAATCTTCACATAACCAACAAACTATTAGTTTCTCATGAACATATATTTTCATAGTAAACAATTATTAATTTGTGCATTCTAACAATTGCATCACATTCATCTATTCAAGGAATTATCATTTGTTTCTTATGATTCTTATTATCATACCAAGATGTTCCAATGAAATGAATCATTGAATGAATTTAATCAACATGCCAGTGTCTATGGTCACATCCTCACATGATGCACCCCTGGCATTGATTTTAGGTCATCACTTTTCATATTAGGCACTTTTCCTAGATATGTTGGGTCTCAACCAACCTCTCACCATATCGATTCTCTATCCATATTCATATTACAACAGGACTACTCTTCCTTCTTCAGACTAGTCATAACCTCAAATTAGCATATATTTTATGAAAATATTATATGAATGCATTTCAACATTCTTTCTTTGTTTGACAATAAGGGTGCCAATATTCTTGGTCACCCAATTCCCTTCTTTACCATTCTACAACTCTGTAGAGTACTGAAAGATACTTCTTCCACAATGGGAAGTCCTATACGTGACCACTCTCTTACCACCTACATCTTCTCAATGCATTTAAGAAATGTGTTGCTTATGAGCACTTTCGTTCCCAACCACTCTTGGATGGGTCAATGTATTCATGACATATTTGTTCATGAATATCTTGCAAGGATATCAATCATCCTTGGATTCTAGATATTCCTCCCTCTATCCTTTAGGTCTCCCTTTCCAGAGTCATACTCCTATTTGAGTATCAATGATATACAACAACCATAAAAAAATATTTTCATTTTATTAAAACAAAAAAATTATTTCATAAGGAATTCTTACCCAATCCCTTTCAAATCTCATGCCACATAAGCATGAACACTTTTATACCTATTCTGTATGCCATCACCCTCTATGATATTATCTCATTAGTGGTGCTTCATGGGAACTCTCAAAGTCCCTTCATCAATCTTTCAACAACAACCTCTTACAATTGTCCTCTTTTCAAGGTTGTCCATCACTGGTAGTTGTTTTCCCCAACAACTCAACTTATTTTTCTACATGTGACATACATAATCACATTATAATTACATTAGTTTTCATGTTAAAATAAAATGCATGTATCATAAAATTTATATTGATACACATTTTCATATATTTCCTTGCATATCTAAATGCACTCCATGACACTATCCTCAATGTTTTCATGAGGGTAAACAAAATCAAAATTTTCAATTGTTTATACGGTCACACATCCATCAACATTTCTCATGCCAAAATTATCCACATACTAGCATATCGGTCTCTTATCCTAGAGAAACATAATAATAGGTAGGAAATGACTTAAGAGAATCTTCCCTTTCCAACTCTTTCTACATAACCTGGAACTTTTCGTCTAGCTAAGTTATTTCCAAGGTCTCATTGTCTTTACATATCTTGGCTTAATCGAGGCCATTTAAACACATTCAATACGTTATCTTTCAATTACCAATTGCACTTGGTATCACTATTGTTCTTTTTAAACTACACAACTTAGCCTCATAATTCAGAGTTTTAAAGTGAGGAAAGTGTTCCTCTTGTGCTCATTTATTGCTTATGCAATCCACCCTCTTTGGTATTTTATTGCTCTATTCCTTAAGTATTTTTTAGTCAATCTTATCTTGACCTCTCCTATATATAACAGATACTACAACATGCCCGACTAGCTCATAATTTAATTATGAGTTAGTGCAATCTGCACATTTACCAAATAAAATCAAGGTTGTCAAGTTTCGGTCATATGCCAATTTTCCATTCACGCATTAAGTTTTAAAATTTAATAAAGGATTCTTATTCGAACAAGATTTGTAGTCTACTTCTTGCCTTTTGAGAAATGATTTAATGTTATGGATTTGTCCCATTAACATATTTTCCACACCGTTCCTTCACATGGAACCATCTTAGCATGTAATCTTCTTTGTTATATATATATATATATATATATATATATATATATATATATATATATATATATATATATATATATATATATATTTATTTATTTTCCTCGAAAAAAGAACACAATTCTATTCATCCAAAGAGAACCAAATTGAATTCTGTAGGTGCTAACATCACTGCCCAATATTGGGAAAAAAATCCCAAAGGGACACAAAGTAACTGGCTAGAAATACAAAAAGAAGTAAAAACAAGAGATTTTAGAAATCCCTAAATGCTGATAACTAGGTACAAGAGATCTTAACAAATAAATAATCCAAAATAGGAGATCCAAACATGCTCTGGAGATCGAGAGAACCAGGTCAGAAAGGAAGCATTCACCATAGAAAAACTAGTAGGCAACCACATCGATGAAGTCCCCATCCAACAACGAAATAAACCCAAAACTGCACGCCCAATCCAAGGACCTCAAAGTGTTGAAACACACACTGCACACCCAAGGATAGGACCTCAAAGTTCTAGCACTACCCCCGTCAGAGAGTGAAAAACATCAAAAACCACCAAATGGAGCCAGAACTGAGCCTTCATCAAACCTTGAACAACTGAAGTAACTAGAGGGACAACCCAAAGAAAGGAGAGAAAAAAAGCAAGGATCTCTCAAGGAGAAGTAGATCTGGGAAAATACCAGGAAAGAACAACGTAGGAGCACCCAAAATGTTGGACAACAACAAGGAAACAGATCCAGATCCACAACCAACGAAAGCCTCCATGAAACGAGCAATCAAGCAGAGGAATCAAGAGTCAAAATAGTTCGAGCACCAATCTCACGAGGATATGGGACCAACCTCCATTCGAACCTAATACAAGCCTGGGGGCAGATGGAAAACCCCAGACCACCAAGATAGTCAGCTACACAAGGGGAAAAGAGAAAGCAGTTGGAAGCTGGTCGAGGCGAAAGGAAAGAGAGAGAGAACCGGATCCAAACCCGAAGATCCATTCCATTATAAACACCACTTCCTCAAACCAATACATCTGATCTACAGATCAAAGCCCATAGAAACAAACCATCGCCCAAAAGTGGCAGCACCATAGGAAGCCCAAGCGACATCGGATCCACGCAGAGAATCAAAACCCTAAGAAACCCCTCAACGAGTGGTGCGAACAACAGATCCCCCATCTCACACATGCAACTGGAAGAAAAGGAAATGAATCTCCCATCCGCTCCAATGAACTATCTCGAGCACAATCGGGACATATCTGGGGGCGACAAAGACCTATTGCAACCGAAAGGAAGAGAACAGTCGTCGAATGGAGACAGCAGAAAAAATGGGGAGGGGAGGGGTGGGTCTATGACTGAGGAAACCCTAGACATAGACCCTCGATCATATATATATATATATATATATATATATATATATATATTCATCATTTCCTGAAATTCTCTCAACCCATGAGTTAGCATCCACATTACCCTTTCAACTGTTTACTCAATATTACCAAAGGAATTTGAGCCTGCATACATTCAACTGCACATTCAAACATGAGCCTCGATTCACAATCAATTTGTGTTCATAATGTTCTTGTATGCATTGAAGCATATGCATCAACAAAGGGTGTGTGTCCAGCATAGGCACACTTTAAAATTTCACATACAAATTTATTTAAAATTATTAAGTTGATGGTTGTTCACAATCTTTCTCATGCAATTTATCAAAGGCATACTCATTTTTCCTTTCATAACAACAACATAGCACTTTCTTTCTCATTGTTCTTTCAATACTTACACTAACTTTTATGAAGGGTGGCATATAACCCCCTTCAAGTTTTCATTCAACCGATACAACCAACCTTCTCAAAATAAGGTTAGCCATGCATCTATAGCATTATCTAATCCGTGTAAGTACAATCCTTTCCTCACGGTTCAATTAATTAGGTAGCTATACCATGCCTTTGAGCATATATTCATATACATATATGCGTGTGTATTTATACACCATATAGGTGCATTTATTACAAATTCTTATATCATTGATAATCATATTTACTTTGTCTTAATATCAATTTTCATACTAGGAAACCTTTTAACTCATGCACTCAATCATATATCTATTTACGCGTATTGATTGTCAACATACAAGCTTACTGTTTGCACCTTTTTCTATGTCATCCATACACATTGATATCTTATCTTTGTTATCAATGTCCTTTTTGTGAGATCTTGCAGTCAATAACATGACCAATCTCATATTCATAATTCGTAATGATGTTTCCCTCTCTACATGGAAACATCCAACAAGGGTCACTCTTTCCCTTTCTGATTACAAAAGTTTTGCACAAATCAGATTCCATATGGGTCGTTACAGTATTACCCAAGGAAACAAGATAACCACTCCCAGTTTTCTTTTCATGCCTACTCTTTCTTGGTCAACATACTTTTGTCAAGGGATCCATTACCTAATTCCATCCCACTATTACTTGAGTACGTTAAGCCATACTATATGGATATCATCCTTCTATGGATGTTTTCTGATCTAGCGGTCTTTTGGGAATGTCCAAGCACTCCCTTATTCATAATATGGATCAACTCCTTCATTGATCTATCACAACTTTTCAATCTCATAGGTTTATATGAAAACATCGTTGTTGTAATTTTTATTTATGCTTCTAACTTCCCCACCAATATCAATTCATCCTCAATTAAATTTTCCATCAACAGACCATACTTTACAATCCATCACAAGTTATACTAGGTCTATTTTCATGTTACATACATGCTTACTCCTTATCATATGCATTACACCATATACTTGTGCATCAATCATTTTAATCATGACTACAATGCATCTATATTCCAAATGTTGTTTCTTGCATTCACATGTATAGAAATGTCTTTAGGTTAATAGGCATATACATTTTTTTTTTTTTTTTTTAAGTAAAAAGTGAATCCTATTATATTAAAACTTCAAAAATACACCATGACATGTAAGTGCCAGCTGTCCCGCCGGTGAAGGAAACCGAGACAGCTAGCCTGTCCAGAATAGCATGCAAATTCAAAAACTCATTTCGTCACCTTGCCCGAAGGAAACCAGGGTGCATGACCGGTTTTAGCAGTAGTTTAGTAAGGCCTATGTTAACGCTAACAGGGCTATTAAATAGAAGAGCAAAAGCTCTGATAAACATCAAAAGAGAGAGATTTGGAGACAATGCTGAACAAAAGAACCTATTCACCGGTGTCCTCATGGTCATCTATCTCCTTGCCACTATTGACAAGAATGGCATAGAGCTGAGCGCAGGTGGGGCATTGTCGCCGTGGAGTGGCATTGGAATAAGCTGCATATAACATGTCCAAGCGTTGGCTAATGCAGATAGCCCTGAAGATTTGGTCGTCCACCATGCTGCGGACCTCGAAGATCAAGTTCAGGTGCTCCGGATGAAGGAGTGGTGGTGGGGGTGGAAATTTTTGCTTAGCATCCGTCTCCTGGTGTGCATGCTGCGTTCTCTGTGGCTGAAAATCATTGCTGCCTTTCGGCAGCTCTTCCTCCACTAGACAGGTGGTGAATTCCTCAGTGGGAGTGTCACTGGGACCGTGTGCATCTCACGGGTGTAGCAGTGGTGCTTATGCTTTAATGCATGCCGGGGGGTTCCAATTGTCCGGAACCGTAAACATTCGACTCTCAGAGAAGTCGTGGGGGAGCTCTATAGTCGGAATTTCCTCGACGTAAGTTCTGGGGGGTGATTCTACTACTGTGGCCTCCTGTGTTTCTTCCTCGTAGAAAGAACCAGAGCACGCTCAAACCGTTTGTGCCTTTTTCACCAAGAGTTGGCCGCGTACCACCCTGCTCCTCTGTGGGGTCTTCCTCTAGCTTGTGGCATGATGAAAATGAGGACGAGAGCTAGGATTTCTCCTTCGCTCCTATTCTTGCTTGGCTATGTGAGCTGCAAATGCATCCTAAGGGTTCCAAGAAGGCTAATAAGAACATAAATGGTGGCTGTAGCCATTAAGGCTGAGAGATTAATGCTTTGGCTGGCCGGCTTGTTCTCGCGCGTGAGAGGCCCCATCAAAAGATGGAGGCTGACTAAAGTGAGGTCCCTCATAACTAGCAGGGATACAATTGTGGTTGGCCGCCATAAATGGCCCCTCCTGGCGCGTCTCCACGTGCCCATCCTGCACCATGTGGCACCCCATCCAAGGGTTAGAAATCCTTGCTGGCTAGAGTTTGACATTACTTGGATATGTCTGAGGCTTCAGAGCTTCTTGCATCCCAGAATATTTGTTGGAGTTCCCTGGAAACTTATTCATTTGCCAGGTAATCAACCACTCTATTTTCCCCTCTCTTTACATGAGAAGGGATGATTCTTATATTGTCCCTGAGGATGCCTTTGAAGTCCTCAAGCATCCCTGAGAGATGCCATCTAGGAGAGATTTTCTGTGGGCTTTCCCCATGGAGGATTTTAGTGATTAGCTGAATAATGATTTGTGAGTCACCCTCCAATATTATTCTATGACTGTGGAGGGTTGCTACAGTTCAAAGACCCTATAATAGGCCAATTAATTCTGTTGCATTGTTTGTGGTTTCCCCCAAATACCCTGCTGTCAGAGTTAGAATGTCCACTTTGGAGTTCCTGATCACAACTCCATGGCCGACAGGTCTTGGATTACCTTTTGAAGCTCCATTAAAGTTTATATTTATAAATCCTATTGGGAGAGGGGTCCAGGTGGTTGGGATGATGTTTTGATTCTTGGGTGCTCTGACTGCCAACGAGTCATTTAATCTGAGCTGCCATCTTTGTAGAGTGAATAATTCCTCCCGGTTGCATTCCTTGTCCCTGGGTTGCCAGTTCTTGCTTTTGATTGTTTCTTTGATGAGTGTGACAACTTTATCCCAGGTTGAATCTCGAGTGGATTCCATGGAGTGGAATATGCGCTTGTTTCGCTCCTTCCATATTTTCCAGAGAATAAACCCTGGGAGGAGTTGCCAGATGTAGTTCAGTATGGGGTTGTTGTAAGTGATTGAGTCCCAATTTTTTATTGTATCTCTGATGTTTCCTCTGTTTTGATTAGATCTGCGCATGATTTGAGCTCCCTAGTCCCAGATAGATTGACTATAATGAAAGCCATTGAAAAGATGCTCCTTGGTATCCTCTTGGCATTGACATAAGACACAAATTGAGGGCCCAATGAAGCCCCTTCTTCTAATATTGTCCCAGGTTAGAATTCTATTATGGATGACTAACCAGAGGAAAGTGGAAACCTTTGGCCAGAGAGATTTGTTCCAGATTTTGTTCCAAATGTTGTCCGTTTCCTGATTGTGGTAATTGCCTTGTAAGTAATAGGCTTCTTTTACTGAGAAATTGNTCATGGTGGTGCTAGGCTGATAGATTTAAGTCATCTGGGAATCTTAAGTCTTGTCTGGAGGTCTTCCACTGTCACCATGGCTGTCTTGCTTTGAGGGGCTTCCATAGATCTTTTACCTTGAGTGGAGGATCTTAGTTAAGAGCTTGTTGGAGGGGTGTTAGCTTTGCTAGTTCCCTTAGAGGTTTAAGTTGTTGCCACAAGTCTTGCCAAAACATTGCACTACCTCCACTGCGAATTTCCCAGAAGGCCTGTTTCTGTATTAGATCTTTATTTTTCCAGGCTGTGTTCCAAATATTTGAACCCTATGTTAGAACATTGTGTCTGATCAGTTGATCCGTCTGGATGGAGGGAGCGTATTTGTTCTTCCAGATTTGTGCGCATAGAGAATCTGGTGTTTTCATCCATCTCCACCATATCTTGGCCCCCATTATCTGGTTGAGATTTCCAGGGTCTTGGAGCCCAAGGCCACCCATGCTTTTTGGTGCGCATACCTTATCCTAGCCTACCAGAGCCCATTTCTTGTTGGGCTACAGGCCTTGCCAAAGAAATTTTCTCTGGAGGTTTTTGACAGCTTTAATGATTTGTTTTGGAGATGCTAAGGTGGTGAAGAGATAGGTGGGTAGGGTATGGAGGACTGATTTTAGCAGGACCAATTTGGCTGCAATATTTAACGGTCTGAAGGTCCAGTTGGCCAGTCTGTTTGAGATAGAAAGGAGGAGGCTATCCCAGGAAACGGATTTGGCTAGCACTCCTATGAGAGGAATGCCCAAGTAGTTGGATGACAGGGAGCTCTTGGAGATGCCCAGGAGTTTGGAAATATGTAGTTGAACCGTAGCGAGAGCGTTGAAGAAGAAGATCTTGGATTTATCTAGGTTCAACGTCATGCCAGAGGCTTCTGTGAAATCAGAGAGGATGGAGTTGAGCTTATTGGCTTTGCGAACAGTGGGGGAGTTCATGAGAAGGGTATCATCAATGAATTGGTTGTGTGAGGGGGCAGGCTGAATATTGTGCAAGGGTAAGCCTTTGAGGGAGCCTTCTAGAACCGTTGATTTGATGTAGCGACCCAAGCCTTCCTCCATGAGTACAAAGAGGAAGGGTGATAATGGATCCCCTTGGCGAATGCCTCTATTGGGCGAGAAAGGTCGGGAAGGGACTCCATTGACTAAGATTGAGAAAAAAGCCGAAGAGGCAAGGTTCAAAATCCAGTTTACCCAATCTTGGTCAAAACCAAAGGAGTTTAAGATAGCTCTGAGGTATTGCCAACTGGCTTTATCAAAATCTTTTGAGAGATCAAGTTTGATTAACATACCTAGAGTTTTTGTTGATTTAAGAGAGTCGATCACTTCATGTGCTAGGATGACGCTATCCATAATCTGTCTACCTTCGACATAGCCAGCTTGTTCTTTGGAGATGACATAGGGCAGTATTGGCTTGAGGCGCTTTGCAATCACCTTGGTGATGATCTTGTAAATTACATTACATAAGGCTATGGGTCTGAAATATTTGGGATTTGTGACTCTTTCTTATTTTGGATTGAGAGTGAGGAAGGTTGCGTTGAGAGCCTAGAGAACTTAACCCAATGTTTGTGATTCCTCGACGACCTCCCAGACTTTCTTCCTTACTATGTCCTAGTAGTGATGGAAGAAGTATGTAGTGAAGCCATCAGGGCCTGGGGCTTTTCCTGGGGCATATCTTTTGCGGCTTGGTCCACTTCCTCTTGAGTAATTTGCCTCATAAGAGCTGCGTTCTGTTCAGGGGTTACTAGTGAGGGAATATGACTAGTAACTCGAGTGATGGCTTCATTTATGTTCTCCTTGGTTTCTGTAAGTAGGTTATGGTAGTATCTATTGAATTCCTCTTCAATTTGTGTGTGCTCTCTGATCAGGTTGCCCTACTCATTTTCCAAATGGGTTATTCTATTGATGTGTCGCCGGTGTATCATAATTCTGTGGAAGAATTTTGTATTCTTTTCCCCCTCTTTGAGCCATTGCACCCTAGATTTCTGCCTCCATAGTATCTCTTCTTGTTTTCTTTTTTGCTTCAATTGCACTTGTAATTCCTCTTCTTCCTTCATGAGCTCAACAGTTCGAGCCCTTGATATAAAGGTTCTTCGTATCTCGACTAATTTATTCTCCGTGTCCTTAATGCTCTGGAGTATATTGCCAAAAGTATTTATGTTCTAGTGTTTGAGCAATTGCTTGAAGTTTTTGAGCCTTTGTTGAAATCTGTACATCTTGGTGCCCTAATCTACTTCAGCTTGAATCCAACCAGTTTTTGCCAGCTGTTGAAAATCTGGGTGTGTGAGCCAAAATTTCTCAAATCGGAATGGTTTGAATTTGGGTGTTTCCTCTATTGCCATATGAAGGGCGATTGGGCAGTGGTCAGAGCCTTCTTTGGGGAGAATCAGGCTTTCCATGCAGAGGTCTCTTTCAATCAGTTCCCCTGTCACGAGAAAGTGATCCAATCGTTAGGCAACATGCTGGTTTCCTAACCTACAATTGGACCATGTGAAAGTGCCATTGTTGTTCTCTCTAATTTTAATTGCTAGTTTTGAACTTACCACTGTCTTTCTCAAGTCTCTTGCTCTCACCTATTTTTTCCTCCAGTGACATGATCATGTTGAAGTCACCCCCTAGGATCTAGTTAGTTGTGGTTGCCAGTGATTTTACTTGAGCCAACCTTTCCATGAATTTGATTTTTTCCTGTTGTCCTTGTGGTCCATAGACATTGGTGATGGTCCCCTCCTGATTCGAGCCTCTTATTAAAAAGTGAGTTGACAAGGTACCTATAGTGGAAAAGGGTCCACTAAGGATAGTGTGGCTTGGGTTCCACAATATGGCTAAACCCCCCAAGGCTCCTGAGGAGTCTATTTGGATGTAGTTGCAACCTTTCGATATGCGTTGAAAGATGGTTTCATCTTCCATTCCTGCACATTTTGTTTCTTGTAACATTAGAATATCTGGGCTTTCCACTTTGATGAAGTCCCTAAGAATTATTTGCTTGGATCTGCCATTGAGTCCTCTAATGTTCCAAGTGATAATCTTCATCATTATGAGGAGGGGTGTGGGTGGAGGTATCCATCCGAAAGCTTATGTATTTGACCGGAGTTGATCATGAGATTTCCATCTTCTTTAATTAGTTGATGTACTGGTTTTCGCCCCCTCCTCTTGTTCTCGCGTGGTGTTTTTTTGGAGCCTGAGCTTGATTCAATGGCTATGCCGAGGTGAGCTGTGGATCCTGCTGTTGAATCAAGGAAGACCTTGTGTACCTTTCTGAGCTGCTCTTCAGGAAGGGCTTGTAGATCCTTCTGATTGAGGGCTTCCACTAGTTTCTCGAGTTCAATACCTGCCAGATCTTGGGCATCCACTTGCATTAAAGTGTCTCCAACTGCATCCCCTTTTTCATCTGCATTGATCTCTTTGTTTGGACTGGAAGAGGAGGGTATGGGGTTCTGATCTTTGCTTTTCTATAATCCTTCATGTGGACCTTGGATTTTCTCATCCTTTGGTAGCTGGCTCAGTATATCATAAGTATTCCTGGTCAAGATCCTAGGTTTGGGGTCAGTTGGTTGCCTTTGAGGGGGATTTTCTTCCTTGTTTGGACCGTGGTGAAGCCATCTTTCTGCATATTTTGACTGGCTTTGGAAGCTTGTTGATTGAGTGGGCAGTCCCGAAACAGATGGCCATGTTCATGGCATTTTCTGCATCTAAACGAGATGTGTTCGTAGTCAAGATTTTGTGACCAATCTTCATCCTGATACTCTAGTGTTACTACTCCTAGTAGGGCTTTAGCTATGTTCATGTAAACACATATTCAGGCGTATGAGGTATACTTTCGTTGCTTTGTGGCTTCTGAGGCTTTGAAATATTGGCCGATTGTATTACCTATTCCCATAAGAATCTCCTCCAACCAGAACTCCTACGGAAGGGAGTAGAGGCGGATCCAGACAGGTGCCATTGTAAAATCCTCCTTGTCCGGATGAAGCGCTTTATCCAGAATCTTAGGAATATCCCTTCCGAGTTGTAGAAGTATGGGTCGTTCTCAAAGATGTGATCTCTGTCTTCTCGATTATATAATATGATTGTGAAGAAGCCTTTGGAGCTGAGTTGAGCTTCATAGTCACCTTTAGGGTTCCACCACTGTTTGATCCATTTGTTCAAATCCCTTTCAGATGGCCAGAGTCCCAGAAATTTGCCGATGAGGGCATGTTCTTGCATAAACTATGTATGCTCCCCAACCCTTGTTGAGATTATGATGTATATAGGAGAATTTTTCATTTGTAGGATGTATTTTCCAGGCTCCCATCCTTGGGGTGCTTTTGGATGGGAAGTGTTGGCTTCTGTCTCCATTTCCTTGCTGAATCCCTGTTCTCTGGCAAGGAGTTGTTCCCGGATTTGTTGTGGCGGCTCGAATGTAGGCTGTTTTGCTCTCATTCCCAATTTTTCGTTGGCTATAATGTTACTATATGAGGGGGGTTTCCCCCCCTCTTCGGCGCTCATGGTTGCGGGTCAGAGCTGATGTCAGCCCACGCTGGATCTGCGTTGTTATGTTGCTGCGACAGGTCTTGGATCGATCATATAGTGGCTTGCATGGGCGCAGGGCTAGGGTTTCGTAATTATTTTATGATCATTACATAATTGTATTATACTACACCGCATATACATTCTTAATATAGCTATGAGCTTATACATTTTATCATATTCCCATATCATTCTACCTCCTTTGAGGATTATCAACAATCCAAAAGAATTATTTCTTTACTCTCTCTTAACTAAAATATCTTAGCTACATATTTCCATCCCTTACAGGTCAAGTAAACCGACCTTACAAACTCTCATCATCCTTCTGTTCATATGCAATTACACATACATGGTTTATTCTTTAATTCAAGCAGTAATTCATATTGCCAAGGATTCTATCGATTCCATACTCAATTTCTTGTTCCACAAGGAATTCTTCCATAAGGGTCTCAACCCTCATATAAACAACCATTATAAATGTCATAGACTTCAACTACCCATGCTTAGAGGCAACATTACAATAACTATTTCATTCGCTCTTTGATATTTAACAGTCCCTTAACAAGATTCTTCCATTTAAGTCATTCACAAATGCAGGAGGTTATACCTGTCCAACATATAGACAACATGGCACTTAAATAAAACGATCCAGTTCATCCAGTCCTGGACTCATATGGCCTTACAACATAAATCTATCATTTCCTCCCCTTTTATTGAAGTATTACCATCATTTCCCATTAGTATATTCCCACTCATATGGGAGTATTTATCATTCCAGCAAGGAAAAATTATAATTCTTCTCCTGTAAATCAACATGCAACTTTTATACTATACGAAATTCAAAAGATAAAAAAATTTCAACTTGTAGTCCTTCTCAAGAGTTAGTGCAGATAATAAATAATCCTTTAATGCAAGGAAACTATTTCTAATAAGATCATTTCATTTTTTTTATACTAATCTAGTTATTGGTCTTTGGCCCATCCAGGCCTAGTATTGTAGCATGCTTTGATACCACTTTGTAACAGACCCAACCCCCTAAGTATCATTTTAGGGAATGGGGTAATATAATTTCATTTTCCTTAAAGGATTCCAACTTCCTTTTAGATGATATCATCATCTTATGCTAATCAAGAGATTTCCAACTACTATGATTTCACTCAAATCCGAGTTCGGGATCGAAATTTATGGCCTCTAAAAGTTCAGTCCTCTCACCGCCACATGTCATCCATATGGTTCCCTATCATCAACATATACCTATGTGGTGCTAACATGGTCCTTCAATGTACTTTTTCATGCTGGGTGCATGGCATTGGCCATGACCCAACTCTGTCTGCGCTGTTTCAGATTCTTCCTATCACCTCCTGTCACTATCAAAATCCTCCCATCAGAGTATTCCATGATAGATGGTCCTAAGCACTCCGATGGATCAGTCCGATGACTATCCTCCCTGATAGATCGAATGGTCCCCAATTGATTGGCAATGGATGACGAATATTGGGTCGAGATTTCTCAACTGTATCATATCCTTGCGACACATGGCCTCCTTTTCATGTGACACATCATACATTCCTCACATCTTCATGTGTCCCCATCTAAGGATTGACGATCCATATATTTCATGGCATACTTTAATATTTGACATATCTATGGCTTGAATTATTTCTCGGAGCATCCTCGTCAGAGTACATCTCCATAAGCCACCCCAATAGGTACCATGCAATCGATGACTAGGATTCTCTCTCAAATTTCCTTCAGTTATGAAATATTGATGGTCAGTGTGTTGCCTCGAAATTCCCTCCCTTTGGATGTATTCCTAAGAAATCTTGAAAGGGAATCACAATGGATCGTTAGGATCTCCCTTGGAGCTGGCCCATCTTCGACAGATCTACAGTTAGATATACCTCTTCAAAGTTATTCCCTTGGAGTGAATCATCGTGAACCACTCTGAATGACCCCTTGTAATGGACAAACCAAATCTACTCTCGAGGATTCTCATGTCTTGACACATCAACAACCAAGATATCATCTCGGAGTGTAGCGTCGTGACCCATTCTGAAATATCATTGTGATGGAGGGTTAGGATTTCATCTTGGAGTCCCTCCTATCCTGACACATCAATGGTCATATTTTCCTCTCATAGCTCCTCCTATTCAACAAATTGACAATTAGATCTTTCTATCAGAGCTCCCCTGTCGGAGTATGTCTACATATCTTACTTTGATAGATGTTATGTGATGGACGGTCGATATCTCTTCACTAGAGATCTAAGGATAAGGTTTTAGGGAATATTTCCATAGGTCTCCAAGCCCCTTTTTTGTATGACCCTTGGTCTCGGGCCATTCTTAGGGAGACACCTATCACCCCATGACACATTGAAAAGACATGTGGCTCGACCCCTGCTCAACATGTGGACCTGCACATACTCTTGACGTGGCGTACACATCACCATGAGAGTACTCATATTATCCATTCAGGTGGTGAAACATGTCCTCTATGCGTTGGAGGGGTGTCATCAACCATATAAACATGAAAAAACCTTCTTCATGTCCTCATCCAGAAGGATTGCCAAAATATACGATCAAGGTTTATTTCAGTTTGTTCTAATGGATGATCATGGTTTCTTCATTAGAGTCCTGTCATCAGAATACTTCTATCTCAATGACCCAAACACCCCTAAATACTCCACTGCAAAGGTCGATCATGATTTCTCTGAGTTCTTCCTTGATGAATTGACTGACTAAGGATTCTCTTAGAGTCTCCCTCATTGGAGTCCTATTACGAACCTGGTCATGATTCTATCCAAATACTACGACCCCCAGTCGATGGTGAATATTTTTCCACCCCTGGATCCAATGATCAACATATAAGGGTGATATTTTTAGGGCATGGAGTCTGACAAGGTTTCCCCTAGGGGTCCTTCGTTCAATCACCAGTTAGAACATGCTCTCTTTGGAGATGGTGGCGGTCTTGGTTAGCATGGTATGTCATGATTCCATCACCTCTTTACTTGATCTCACTCAAATGAGACCCACTATGATCTACAATGGAGGTTTATCGTGGCATTGTCCCGATGGACGACCTAGATCCTCCCTCATACTCCCCTTTTCAGACTGCCTCCACCTCACATTCCATGATCATCTCAACTAGGTAAATCCTACCATATTAACCACAAGGATCTAACGATCCAGGATCATCCATGGACATCCTCTGATATATCAACAACCATCATTGATTTATGAGTGCACACTCCAAGGGATTCACACTCAACACCAATGTAGGGATAATATCTCTCCACTCCACCAAATCAACGACTGAGGTCTCATCTCGAATTTGTACCAATAAAGGGCCCAAATGTAATCATCCAGATAAATCTATGTCCATAATCCTCTGAAGCGAATTATGGCTCCTCCATTGGTTTAGCATTATGAGTCTGGACTTATTCATTTTCACGAGGGTTTTCCTTGTGTTCTCCTCTAGGGTTTATTGGTTTTTTAGGGTTTCTTCGCTTGGGTTCCAAGGCATTTCATTGTTTTCCCAGGATACCTTTATTTGTCCTATCCCAAAATTTCCATTTTCCACAGGGGTTCCAAACACTATGATACACTGGTACAGGGGTCCAAGAACTGCGAAATACATGTGCATATACTTATATATATATATATATATATATGAAATCATGATGATGCGCAAAGTATACATGAACTCTGCTATGTAATTCAACTTGGGAAATATAGGAGACTAATACATTTGTGTATAAACGAGATGAGTATGCACCCCCTTGATTCTAGATTTACTTGGCTTACAATTCAATGCAATTAAATAGTTGCAACAATTATTTTTAAAATAGAGATAATCAACAAGAAAATATAAAGTGCCTTCCTCACCATTCTATCCTCAATTAGACTCGAGTGATACCAGAGGAATCAAAATGATCACTACCACATAGGTATAATTAAGAAATTTCATATAATTATGTCTCATATAAGTGTAAAGATATTTGAAGAAAATATAAAACAAAACCGTAAATCTAACATTCATATTCAACATCATTCCATAGGCATTTCTGCACCAAAAATTAAATCTAATACATGTATACTAGAATTAAAACTTATATGTTACATAATTTTCCAATACCAACTGGTTCTGGGTGTCTTCCTTTCCACCCAACCATATGATCTGTATACTTCGTATTACGACAATAGTCCACCCCCGTTCCAAGCCATGATACCACTTGAGGGCTCTTTGTGCTTCCATTTCCTAGCTTGGGCCTCTTTGAGTTTTATCAGATACTTCTCTGGGAACAAGCTCACTGCCCCTCAACTTAGGATAGGGTTCTTTCGATTCTCAGACCAGTCCTGCGACCAATTTTTTTCACTCTCCCACTCCCCCTTTCCTCATGCGTCTCCTGCACATGAAATCCCTAGGAAGGTTCTCGACTTGTTTCCATTTATTCTATCAGAAGTCACCTATCGGTCAATTTGACTATAGACTTGGTACTTTGTTGTACCTTTGAAAAGCATCCTCTACCATCCTAGCCAAATTTCCCATATGCTTGTATCCACTGAGGGTGGTTGGTTGAACAACCACAAGTCCTACCTCATTAACTGATTTGTCTTGATGTCAGGACTGAGGGAAAATTCTAAATATTTCTAAAATAATAATTAGCAAAGTGGTATCATGGCCGATACTCAAGGCTTCACCCCACAGTCATCTAGTTGGAGTTTTCAGTTAAGGAGAAATATATTTACAATATTTACATGTCATGGCATGGTAATCACTAATTATGATTAATTAGAAGTTTGGGGAAGCATGGGTGTTACATTTAATTATGGAGATATATGATGGTTAGTTTGATCCAATTGAGCATATTGATTATTGTCTTAATGTATGGGAAGTTTTGAAAATAGCATATCATCTCCGAGAACATAATTTATTCCATTCTCTAGGAAAAGTTCTGAAAGCCTAGTATGTACATAAAGAGATAAGGAGACAAACTGCATGTTGGAAGGTATTACAAGACCAATTTTGACATAGTTTCCTCTTTTATGGTAAGTATTCAAAAATTATATTAGTGCTATAGAAAATCAAGAAAATTCTATTTACTAATGTATTCAAGCCCAAGTATCCCCCTACAATATGTCTTGAGCATGAAGATGTGCTTTAGTTTAGTTTTTATCCATCCCCTACAAGAATACCTATGGCTTGCAACAATATTAACAAAGTCCTGGAAGACCTTGAAGACATGGAGGGGCTTAGACATTTTACCTTCAAAGAATTTGCAGGAACAAGAAAATTTAGAGACACTCCATCAAGTAATGTCAATATTTTGTACAGTCAATCCCTAAAGTTGTAGAGGATGAATATCTAGAGTGAAGAGAATCCTAAGCTAGCATCCATAGGAGACCACTGGTATGAACATACCATGACACAGATCCAAGACCTGTTGTGGGAGTATGAAGAATTGTTCCCTAATATCTTTTCATAACTCAAGTGAATTAAAATGAATCTAGGATAGATGAGAATCAAGTTGAAATCTGATGATAAACCAATCAAACACATGATATATCGTCTGAATCCTAGGTTCAAGGAAAAGTTTCAGAAGGAAATTGATAGAATGGTTGTAGCTGGATTGATTTACCCTGCGGATGAAGCCAAGTGGATAATTCCAATTGTCATATAAAACAACAAAGGCATTGATGACATAAGAGTTTGTGTAGACTATAGAAGTTTGAACTCAGCTTGTGTGCATGATCCTTTTCCTACTCCATTCAATGATGAAGTACTTGATCATGTAGTTGGAAATGAACCATATTCCTTCACTAATGGATTTTCAAGATATCATCAAGTGAGTATTGCGGAAGAAGACAAAAATAAGAAATATTTACCACTGAATGGGGATCTTTTTCTTACAATGTTATACCCTTTGGACTTAATAATTCTCCCACAGTCTTTTCCATGATTTTTATTGCTTCCTTCTAAGAATTTATCCACAATTTTCTTTAAGTTTACATGGATGAATGGACCATGTACAACTTGTTGAAAGAACACATAGGAATAATATAGTTAATATTTTATGTAGAAGCATCTCTCCATACAAGCCAGCCAACCAGCCAACCCACTCAGTGCACACATTCAATGAGGAAGAGAGGTGCAACCATCTCATATTCAAATTTTGAATTTGAATCAAGCACATTTAATTCATGTAAGGCTGTTAGAGCCAAAAATCCATGCCTTTGCACAGGCATAGATGTAGATAGCCTTAATGGTCATAAGGCTGAGATCTAGATCCAATCTGGACTAGACAACCCATTCAATGTAAGTTTAATGTAATTGAATAGGGTAGGTAGCTTTGGAGGGAAGAGCTCGAAGAGCCCCCTCATGTAAAAGATATAGGGGTATCTCATAGGAGATAGTAAGAAGAAGAAGAAGAGATAGCAAGAGTGAGAAGAAGAAGAAGAAGAAGGAGCCGAGACTCTGTAGAAGTTCGAGCTCAGGAACACCTTGTAAAGAGAGGCATTTTTATTAATACAAACCAGAGCAGTTTTTCCTGTATATTGTCTGTATTGTGTGAATGTATTTGTGTGTTCTTTATATGCTGTAGATGTATGAATAGGTATGCATTTGTAGGAGTTGTTTGATTTTAGGTTTGTGAATCTTTGAGGCTTCATACCAGGAGAGTGTGACAGAACATTGCGGATTCTGATAGCTAGTGCTAGAGAGCACTTCCAATTCTGTGGAATTTGAACAAATAAGTGCTAGGAGGGCATACCAACTGAAATCATTAACTCAGGGAAGAGACCTCAAGGTTGCTGAATACCTCAGAGGTGAGACTGTGTGGAATAGGACATAGTAGAAGATAGAATCTTTGAGGAGTTCTATAGAGCTTTGCCAAGAGGGCATTGAGCAGGTGCATAGAGTGCACAGAGGAACTATGTTGAGTTCAATAAGAATTCAGAATCATTGAAGATTCTGGACACTCTGCCAGGAGGGCATTGAGTAGGTGCCAAAGAGCACAGGAAAGAACTCTTTGGGTTTAGAGACAAAGAAGAGTCCAAAGAAGGATCTTCATAGGGTTGTTGAACACCCTGCAGACTCAGCAAGAAGTTGCTTGAGCAAAGGAGCGCCAGGAGGGCATCGGATTCTCCATCTAAAGGAGAAAGAAGGAAAAGGGTGAAGTCCCCTTAGTGATTTGAGTAGTGGAGAAGCTACGAAGAGATAACACTGAGTTAGCATGCAGAGATTCTGCAAGGCATGCAGGAGTTGTGGAAACCTTTTAAGGTTTCAGAGAAGACCAAGCTTAGGAGGGACAGTGTCGTTAAGAACGCGGGCGAGAATCAAAGTGTAGAGTTCATAGGGGGAAAGAGAAAAGATCGAAACCTTTGGATACTTGGAGAATTCTTCCAAGTTCAGGAAGAACATGCATGCTCAGGAGGAGCACATCTGCCATCAGATCAAGCCGAGAAAGAGATCTGGACCGTTGGATTTCCACGTCCAGGGAGCAATGTAGGAGGCACGCACAACAAAAGAAATTGTGAGCCATTGGATCTCACATGGATCGTCGATAGTTGTCGGATCTGATAGAAGAAGCACGAGGTTTAAACCCTCGTAAGCAGAGGAGAAAAGTCCTAAAATAGGCGTGGATATTGGGATTTTGGAGTTCAATATTTCGAAGGTCTTGATGGCGAAAGGTCGAGACACTCCATAGAGATAGTCCCAAAATAAGCAAAGAGATATGAGCCATCCATTTAGAGGAGGACACATGTCACGAGATCACCCATTTCAAGGTTTCAGAAATCGGGAAGTAGAGAAGGGAGAGTCTTTCGGCTTCGCATTTGGTGAAGTCCCGAAACAATCTGAGCTATCCATCTGTGGGAGGACACGTGGAGGAGATTGGGGAGTCCACCAGGATTTCGGACACCGGGGATTCGAGAGGACAGAGGAATTGTGTCACAGGGATCGTGGAGTCCTGAAATCCGAAAGAGGATTGGAAGCGTCCAGGGAGATTACACGTGGCAGCAGGAGGGTACTTCGATACTTCGGGTACCAGAAGTATCAGAGTTCAGTGAAGGCTTAGTGCAATAGGATTCGAGAAATTCTGAAATGTGAATTCCCAAAGGTAGGTAAAGGAGCAGTCCTGCTAGGAGCATTTCAACATACTAGATATCGGGATATCAAGAGTCTTGAGGATGAGAGATCTGGGCTCTTAGGGAGGAAAACTCCAAAATGATCAAGGTCGTTGAATAGAGGAGCAGATCATAGCCGTTGATCTTGGCCAAGAAAAAAAAGGTCGTATTGTCACTTAGGCATTTCGGATACCAGAAGTACGAGAGAACATGGGCAGAGGAGACCTTGCAATGGGAAAACCCAAAATGCGAAAGTCTGAAAGGATTTTCGGGATGTGTCATTTTGGCGTATTGAAGTTAGAAACTTCAGGAGTTTCGAAGACAAGAGGTCAGAGCATTTTCGGGGATTCAAACTCCAAAATACAAAAAGGAGAAGAATTGGGGAGTAGCATTTCAGAATACAGGGTTTCGGTATTTCATGGATCTTGTGGAGTAGAGGATCGAGCATTTCAACAACGGAAAGACTGAAATTGCGAATGGATAACTAGAAGTTGGGACAAAGGTATTTCGACATTTCGAGAATTGGTTTTTTGGGAGTCCAGAGGACAAGAGATCGGGCACTATGCATCATAAACAACGAATTAGGACAACAGTCATACGAGGAGTGGTCACATGGAAAAGGGTTGTAGCCCAGGGGGCTAGCTGATGTTCAAACCATTTCGGCAATTCGACATTTCGGGGATCGGAAGGACGAAGGGTCAAGGAGTCTTGACATCAAGAAATAGGAAGTCCCGAAACCCAAAGTTTCATTTTCGAAAAAAGTCCAGGGTCGTGTACAGAGGCTGTGGATCGAAGAAGGACCTGCGGATCGATTTGATTTAGATTCCAGCAGAGAATCAAAAGAGCTAGTTTGGCTTGGAAGGTGAATGAATGATCCTGTGAGAGGATCTTGGCCAGAGGGTTTAAGGGTCTACGCCAAGTGGTATCAGAGCTTTATTTTTGTCTGTATATTTCAGGCAAAGGGAGCCAGAAGAGAAGGAGTACTTTGATACACATCAAAAGTGGTATTAGAGCTTGATTTTTGTCTGTATATTTCAGGCAAAGGGAGCCAGAAGAGAAGGAGTACTTTGATACACATCAAAAGTGGTATCAAATCCTGACTCTGTTTGTATATTGCAGGCAGAGGGAGTGAGAGGAGGAAGAATACTCTGGATACTCTGGTACACATCAGTTTGGTATCAGAGGTAGCTTGTAGAGATAGGCAAGAGAAAAGACAGAGTGTTTGGAGCTCTATAATGATTGTTTGCAGATAGAATACAATCAAGAAGACAGTCAGGAGGACTATAGGAGAAGCTGAAGCACTCACAGTTGTAGAGTGATAGCAACAGGTTTTCCAGGAGGGCAGACAAAGGATAAAATGACTATTGAAGGTCATGCACACGGTGGGAAGAAGAACCGCCAGTAGCAGGAGAATGCTAGATGGGATAAGGAGCTTGCCGAGATCAGGGCAAGGATGGATGAACTTGAATTTGGGATGCAGCAGGATACCAAGTCGAGATGGGTATAAGAATGGCCCATGAAGAAGACAAAGGTAAAATGGCCAGTTAGGGAATTGGTGGCCAGAAGACAACGTAGCTTGTTAAAGGGATGGTTGAGGCATGTTGAAAACCTCAACAAAACATAAGAAGAGATGGTTCAGGTCTGTGAACCAGAGACTGGGAGGAACCTCAGTAGTGAGGATGACATGAGAACAACTGAAGATCTCAAAGACTACTAGGAGAGAATAATAGAAGTTCCCAATTTCCAGGAGGGAAACAAGATGAGATTACTGCGGGATCTCACAGACTATCATGAGGACGACCAGGGAATTTCACATTGTCAGAAGGGAAATGATTTGAGATCACTGCGGGGTCTCATAAATTGTCAAGAGGACAGCAGAAAAATCCCAATTTTCCAGGAGGGCACGGGAATAGAAGTGAGACCGTCTAAAATTCTCATGAACTCATAGGTGAGTTTGGAGTAGTAGATGCAACTGGAAGAGAAGGAAGATCAGATAAATCTTCTAATGATTGGGGGAATCGGAATATTTCTGCCATATAGCCAAGATGAGGAAAAAGCTTGGGTTGACGATGAAGCAACAACAACAAGAGAAGGATAGCCAGTTGTGACTATCAAAGAAGAATTAGAGCAGATGTTGGAAGCTTCCCAAACAGAGGAACATAAGCATTCTGAGGAGTGGTTCAATATTTTCAGCTAGGAAGCTGAAAAGACTGCAACATTAAAGCTTGTAGAAGCAGAAGAAGAAGAGGTAGACATCATGAGCTTTACTGATCTGTGTAAATAGATTGAAGCCTTGGGGAAAAGGGTGATTGTGCAGGGCATTCACATCCAACAAGTGAGGTTGGAAACAAATGAAGAAGAATTCCAGTTTAAGGAGCAACTAGAAGAAGCTGGACACATACTAGCAGGAAATATGGCAGAAGTTAAGCTGCCACAAGAAGAGGCTGAGTAGCAGATCAGTCAAGAAGAGACTACAGCAAAGTGGACACTTAGTGCCACAAGAGATAAAGAAGATGGCATGGGAAATCATGGTGATCTACCAAATTGCAGAAAAATTTTGCAGTTGAGGAGACTGCAAAGATAGAGCCATCCACTGGAGCAGCTGGATGAGGTGATCGATGAGATCAGAAGGATGATGAACAGATCATAAGGGACTGCCAGTGAGGGAATATTGGGCACAAAAGCAGTAGTAGAGCAGCAGAAGTAGCAGTAGGAAAGTGGAGCAGATGAACAACTCCAGAAATTTGTTTGGGATTCAGGAGGATTTCAACAACTGATATGGGAAGCTCATGAGCAGGAGCTCATGAATTTTTTAGCTGAGGAGTATGATGCAGGAGAATCTCTCCACACAAGCCAGCCAACCAACCAACCCACTCAGCACATGCATTCAATGAGGAAGAGAGGCACAACCATCTCATATTCAAATTTTGAATTTGAATCAAGCACATTTAATGCATGTAAGGCTATTAGAGCCAAAAATCCATGCCTTTGCATAGGCATAGATGTAGATATCCTTAATGGTCATAAGGCTGAGATCTAGATCCAATTTGGACTAGGCATCCCATTTGGAGGGATTAGCTCGAAGAGGCCCCTCATGTAAAAGATCTAGGGGTATCTCAGAGGAGATAGTAAGAAGAAGAAGAAGAAGAGATAGCAAGAGTGAGAAGAAGAAGAAGAAGAAGGAGCTGAGACTCTGTAGAAGTTCAAGCTCAGGAACACCTTGTAAAGAGAGGCATTTTTATTAATACAAACCAGAGTAGTTTTTCCTATATATTGTCTGTATTGTGTGAATGTCTTTGTGTGTTCTTTATATGTTGTAGATGTATGAATAGGTATGCATGTGCATGAGTTGTTTGATTTTAGGTTTGTGGATCTTTGAGGCTTCATACCAGGAGGGTGTGACAGAACACTGGGGGTTCTGATAGCCAGTGCTAGACAACACTTCCAATTCTGTATAATTTGGACAAAGAAGTGCTAGGAGGGCATACCAACTGAAATCATTAACTCGGGGAAGAGACCTCAAGGTTTCTGAATACCTTGTAGGTGAGACTGTGTGGAATAGGACATAGTAGAAGACATAATCTCTGAGGAGTTCTGTAGAGCTCTGCCAAGAGGGCATTGAGCAGGTGCATAGAGTGCACAAAGGAACTCTGTTGAGTTCAATAAGAATTCATAGTTACTGAGGATCCTATACACTCTTCCAGGAGGGCATTGAGTAGGTTCCAGAGAGAATAGGAAAGAAATCTTTTGGTTTAGAGACAAAGAAGAGTCCAAAGAAGGATCTTCACAGGGTTGTTGAACACCCTGCAGACTCAGCAAGAAGTTGGTTGAGAAAAGGAGTGCCAGGAGGGCATCAAATTCTCCATCTAAAGGAGAAAGAAGGAAAAGGGTGAAGTCTCCTTAGAGATCTGAGTAGTGGAGAAGCTCAGAAGAGATAGCATCGAGTTAGCATGTAGAGATTTTGCAAGGTGTGCAGCAGTCGTGGAAACCTTTTAAGGTTTCAGAGAAGACCAAGCTCAGGAGGGACATCGTCATTAAGAACACAGGCGATACTCAAAGTGTAGAGTTTGCAGAGGGAAAGAGCAAAGATTGAGGCCTTTGGATAATTGGAGAATTATTCCAAGTTTAGGGAGAACGTGCATGCTCAGGAGGAGCACAGCTGTTGTCAGATCAGGCCGAGAAAGAGATTTGGACTGTTGGATTTCCACGTCCAGGGAGCAGTGTAGGAGGTGTGCACAGCAGGAGTAGCTGTGAGCCGTTGGATCTCACACGGATCTTCGATAGTTGTCAGATCTGTCAAAATAAGCATGAGGTTTAAACCCTCGTAAGCAGAGGAGAAAAGTCTCGAAATAGGCGTGGATATCAGGATTTTAGAGTTCGAGATTTCGGAGGTCCTAATGGAAAAAGGTCAGGACAATCCATAGCGATAGTCCCGAAATAAGCAAAGAGATCTGAGCCGTCCGTTTAGAGGAGGACACGTGTTGCAAGATCACCCATTTCAGGGATTCAGACATCGAGAATTAGAGAAGGGAATCAATGAAATGATAAATCTAGTCAATAGAATGTAAAACTCAAACATGTTGTTTTAACAAGACTGGTGAAAATTTTGAATTCATTTCTTTATTTTAATTTAAAAAGTATGTTTAGGGTAATATTTTGAAAATCAAGCTTTGATATTAGACTACAGTTGACCAGTTCTCTCAAGGTCAAAGTTTCATCATAAATTAAGACATATAAATTCTACCTATTAGAGAAGGTATAGTTAAAATTGAGGGAAAATTAATCTCAGAGTATTCTTTAACATGTAGGAAATCCTACTTTATCTTATAACAAAAAATTAGATCATCCATTGTGTTATTTAACACATTGATTTCACCCACTTCAAAGTGATTAAATGAAATTTAAAAGAAAGATCGTGAAACAAAATTCAATAATGATTGCCCCTATCTTGTCCAAAAAGAGACGATGAAAGGAATTTCATAAATGATTTCCCTCATCTCGAATTAATGAAATTATAAAATGAAGTGGTCAAAGGAAATTTAAATTGGGGTATGCAGTAACTTCATCGGGGCTATGGATGAATGCTGGAAGTGAAGCAATATCTATGATATTTGTAATGGTTGTTTATAGATATCTTTATTGTTACTCTGTTATTAATTCTTTTTAATAATTTTGTATCCTGATCCGATTATTTAATAAATTTAAATAATTTTAAAGCCCCGAGTTAAGAAAAAATCAGTTAGAAATATAATATTTTTGCTAAATTTAAAATGATTTCTTTAGACAAATCTTGAGTAAATTCTAATAAGGAAATTCTTATTTAGCCTTTCTTGAAATATTTTATCAAGCATGTATTTATTTTTTGCTATCGACAACTTTATCACTTCTTATATAAGATATATAATAAAAGAAAGGGTTTTTCATATTATATGTTTCTTTGAGAATAATGACTCCATAATCCCAACAATAAAGGAACTTGGTTTGCATGTTCTTTAATGCCTTGAAGGGAGACACACTCCCCGAATGGAGCCTAATGTTTCAACGTAGGTTAAAATTCTAAATAAAAATTCTAATTTTTTATTAGAATATACATTTTTGAGTCTTTCCACATTTCAATCATTCAACATTTTTTTATGCTCATTTACACTTGTTTAAAATGGTTTTTGATTGTTTGAATTTGGATTATCATGATGATTTGGCATTTTTGTCAAGGTTTGGATTTTAGTGCATTAATGAATTAAATGAGCGGTTTGGTGGATTGAAATAATTATAGTTAAAGTTCTATTTTTGTAAGTTAGTCCTTGTCCTGAAAGAATATATATTGATGAATGTAAACGAGCAAAAAAGTTTCAATTTCAATGAAGCATCAATTTTTATGAGCCTTCAACTTTTATTAAAAAACAACACCTCTCTGTATTTTTGCACTCTTTAGCAAGACAAAATTAATTCAATCAATAATTTTCCACAAATATTCTATATACATATTAAAAGAACATATATTAAAGTTTGAATATTGGCAGATAGTTTCCAATTTAAAGAAAGACATAAATCTCTACAAGGCTTTACTTTCGATAAAACATGTTTGATTATCCCAACAATTCTCACTAAATATACTTTGGTTCATGCGCACTAGTTGAGTATTAAGGATAAAGGTATTTTTCATTAAACATATTTATGTTGGAGTTGATATTTGACATTTTTCACCATTCTTACAATTGTTCAACTTCATTGTTTTATTGCGATGTTAAACTCAATTGATAAAAGCCTTTACTTTAATACTATTTTGTTGGATGTTATAAGCATGCTGAAGTTTTATGCAAAAAGAGATTGAAAAGGTTAGCTATAAAAAATTGTATAACTAGTTAAAGTGATTTTTTGTAAGGTCTTTTTGTAAGGTCTTTACAAAAATATCAATGTGCACGAAAACTCCAAATTTTATATACCGAGAAATGTCAAATTAAATTTTATAAAAACCATAAATTCCAATTAATATATTATGCATTTTATTTGGTCATTCTGACATGTTTATATTTGTGATACATGTCTTCTATAAGAAATTAAGAGGCCGCAGTGGATGAATTCCATGCCATTACAAAACCATGGATGCAAGGAAATTACAGTAACAAATATCTCCCATGGGATCACAGGGAAGAGGATAGTGTGCCAATTCATCAAATAGATCAACATGTCAAAGGGTTTATTAATTTGATGATTCCATGTAACTTACCAGTGGAGCATTGACAGGACCAACTAGCATTTTCCACATGGGTGTATGGAACCCACTGTATATACGGGTTATTTACAACCTCAGTGCCAACACACACTAATGGAAGGTCGTCATGTATTCACGGGACATAACTAATGACGTCATCATTGAAATCATGTCAGATCACCGAACCGTGGGAGTTCACTGCACCCATTTGTAGAGATTCTAGGGTGGAGATCAGACTATCGGATCAACAATCCTCATTATTTCGGACCACAGACTGCAGGATATTTTGATGTTGGGAAGTGATTTAAGCCCCAATGTCCCAATGCTATGATATGTCACCTTTGAAGTCATCATGCCAACTTATATTTAGTTGTATCTAATCATCTAAGTGCCACATGTAAACCTGGAAGCCTCCAAAGACACAAGTCAACACCTGTTACAGAAAAATCCCCCTGCAGACAGGTGGAGCTTCCCATGGATTCTAGACCCCTAATACTGAGGCTGAAAGATGAAAATGGACACTAACATCCCTTTGAGATTTTCTTGACTAGTTGAAAAGAGAGAAGGAGGAAAGGTGGTTGTACCTATTTTCGGTGTTCGTCCTCGTTGCTAAAATTTGAGCTCGATCTCCAAACTTGTTCACAGAAATTGATACTTGCAAACCATGGACAACAAAGAGACACAAGGAGACTCCTACTCTAGCATACTAAATTAAACAAATTCATCTATAGTAGACAAGCATATGTAAAGATACATAAAATAGAAATAAATAGGCCAAGCAAATATTAATGAGAACATTAAAAAGACACTTACAATATGTAGATGCAATTGCAACAACCTCTCCAAGTCCTCCTCATCTATCCCTTTCACAATGCTCCCAAGATCATAAGTTTGATACCTAAAAGCTTCCTCCCAAGATAATAAGTTTGATACCTTTAATATGCCTTTTCTTCTCCATGGAAATCCCTCATTATATAGGATTTGGAGGCTTCAACACCATGGAGAGGATTACTCATCAGATCCACTAAAATGGGATCTCCAAGATATTTAGGGAGAAAATATCTCTTAAGGATTTTAGAAAGGAAATATCTCTCAAGCATTTTAAGGAGGAAAAATTTCAACCATCCATGAGATCCTCAACCTCCCCTAAAAAATAGGAAACCAAATGTGAGGTGGATTTTCACACTAAATTAATTTCCTTTTCATGAATATTAATAATAATTCATGTGCACATAGTACTTTTACCTTCATATAATATATTTCTCGTCCACATTGACTAGGGATTGTGACATGTGTTACTTCATGGTGTCAAGGTGTATGTGACACTTAGAAAGGTGTATGTGACACTTAGAAAGATGCATATGACACTTTTACGACACTTACGACACTTAGGGTGAGGTACCTAGGTGTGGTAATTTGATTTGTAAAAGAATTCCCCCTAAAGTGTGAAGTCATAAGAGAGACTGATATGAGGAACACTTTACAATTCTTCAATGCAAGGGTGTGGAGTTGGAGAACCTGGAAGACGATGCAAACAACCATAAAAAATTATTAATATATGTTCCATTTTCGAGGAAGGTATACCTACGATTAGAATACAAGATGACTCAAAGCATGACCATCAATCAATACACTGCGGATCCATGACAAATATTGACTAAGGATATGGCCACCAAAGATACAATGTGGATCCATACCTCCATGAAATGACACTAGTACATTTGGGTCAAATTCCTATGGCCCATTTGACACAATTGCCACTTTATATTGTCGGGAGGATGACAAACAACTGACCCCCCTCAAACTTCATTTCACATGACGTCTCTTTTCCGATGTTTCATATGACGTCGCTATTGTGACGTTTCATGTGGATTTGATGTCTCTCTTACCACCTCCAATACATCGCTCTTTCCACCTCCTAGACATCACTCTTGCCACCTCCAAGACATCTCTCTTGCCACCTCCCAACTGTCGCTCTTGCCATGTCTTGGAGGTGGCAATATCGACGTCTTGGAGGTGGCAAGAGAGACATCTTGGAGGTGGCAAGAGAAACATCTGGGAGGTGGCAAGAGAGACTTCTTGGAGGTGGCAAGAGTGACGTCCTAGAGGTGGCAAGAGCGATGCCTTGGAGGTGGAAAGAGATATGTCTTGGACGTGGAAAGAGCGAAGTTAAGAGGTATCATCTCCGACGTGGTTTCTATGGGAGTGACACTTCGAGATGTCGCAATAGTGACTGTGTTGTAAGTATTTAAAGAAAAAATACAATATCAATACTGAAAGGGACATGTACATTAACCTTTTCTAAGATACTAGCCATATCAATATTTAAATCTATATCATCGGTCTGAGACAAGGTTGGTTGAGGAGGAGGACTAACTTCCAATGGTAAAGGGAGTCTTGTCTAATGAGGCTTAAGATCACTAGGATATGTCTCAGGTGTGTTATCACATGAACTCGCAATTATTGAGCTAAAGTCTGAAAGCTCAAGTGAAATTATGTGTAACTTAGAGGGAAAGCCCCTGTGACATCACCAACCCTCTTTCACTTAAAGCCATCTTTCCTCGGACTGAAGGGGGTTTCCCTCATTTAAGATTGCGAGGCCTTAGGGAAAGGAATCTCAATGTGGAGAGTGAAGTTCAAGAAAAATGCATTTGTGTATCTTTAGACTATTGAAGAAAGTACTTGGAGGTCTCAAGATGCCCTCCTATAAAGTATCACCCATTCAATCACCATCCTTTAGACTATTGAAGAAAGTACATGTCATTGAGTGACAACATTTACATGTGTGGCCAAATGGTCAATTTATAAATATGGGCTCATAATTACGATAATCTAGAGATAGAATATTCAAATAAGGACCCTACATCTACTTCCCAGCATGTTGGACCTCTCCATATAGAAGAGCCATCACTTGAAACAATGTTTTTCCCACCAAAGGGTGTGCTTCCTAGGTCTACGCATAATCCCAACGCATGGGTCGCCCATAATTATAGTATTGTGGAAGATTTAACCCATAAAACATGTGCCATGTCGGCCCTCGAAGTCCTTCGATGTTTCCCAATGCAACAAAGAGCATCATTGTCTACTATACAAGGGGTGGACCCTTCATATACTATTTTAATTACATTTGACATGGACAAAAGTTAGGCTAGACTCCCCCACCAGATTTCTTTTCAAATTCAAGTAGTCTCGCATGGGATGAATATCTTCAAAACTGTTGTTAGCGAAGGGGCCGCCACTTGTATTATGTCTATGTCATTATGTAGAGATAACGATTCCCCGGAGCTTGTGCATTCCAACACCATGTTGAAGGCATTCGATGGCCACATGTTTAAGCCTCAAGGAATCATTTTCACCTTTCTTGTGTAGTTAGGTCGAAAGATTATCATTTTAATTAATGACCCCAACAAATTTGAGGTTTAAGTTTCCACACAACATACAAATTTATCTTATAAGGGATACCAAAAGGCTCTATAAATTAAAGACATGGAAACCTCTTACTCCAATTTAAGTTATTAAAAATTACCCAAAAGTGTTATAATTATATTATAAAGTGTGGTTGGAGATCATCCAAAAACCAACAAGTCTTTGATTTTGCATAAAAGTGTTGCTTGGTTCAAATCTCTCTCCCCCCACATTAAAGTGTCTAGAGTTGACCTTAATAGCTCCCACTAATTAATCAAAAACATTTATGGATAAAATTAAATAAAATATTTTGAAGTGTGAATTTGAGGGCCAACAACAATAGTTAGTATCCTAGCATCATCTCTCACAATGAAGAGAACTTTTTTCAGCTAAAAATGTATACATATATGATCCACTATGAACATCTTAGAACCAAAATATTCTTAGTTTTCGCTGTAGTGTCTAAATACAGTGTCATTGAAATGCAACAGTGCATTGTAGAATGACAACAACAAAATTTGTGAGTGTATTGGACTATGAACTCATCATCCACCGACCACAAATTCATGGTCAAGACACAATGATCCACTCCCCTTCCACATATGTCTCATCAAAAGTCTATAAGTTTCTTCCGATCTCATGGGTTTGAAGCCCTAGAATTCAACCTTGGTCAAAAATACCTTCAATCTATAAAGTCATCTCGACTTTGTCTCATGATCCATTTTGGATCAACCTTTGCAGTGAACAAATGGGTGAGAGATGTATTTTGAACTAGCTCATGTGAATCTTCAGTCATCTACCTATGATGTTTGGGGAAAATAGGATTTTTTCTCCATATTAAGAGATTTGGGGCAAACATCCCTTGATAGAACTCTAATTCCTTTTGGGGAGCAAAAAATAAAAGTCATGTAAAGGAGATAAAGACCAAGACCTTACATTTTCTATGATGATATCTAAGAACCCATTTAATGTCTTACAAGACCTAAATAAGGTTGGCATGGTGTATGACTAGAATCAAATAAATTTATTTTCAAGCAAGGCCTTCTTATTTGAAGCATTGATCTTAAAATATTATCCTTTGTAAGATAAGGGATGATAACTCTAGAATCAAATGGCATACCCTTTAGAACCACCTTAAATGAATAGAACTTAAAGGCTTTATTGGAATGAAGTATGCACCCCAAATGACATACCAAATAGGGTTGGTTAAAGTCTTACTAGAACCAAGTAGACCTACCTTTCAAGGCCTAATTGGAACAGAGTACCCAAACCATAAGAAGACCTTTTAAAGCCTCACTGGGACACAATGCCCCATTAATCCAACAAACATGGCATTTCAAATCCTTATCGAAACCAATATACAATGCCCTTCACCCCTCGTATGAAGGCCTTTCAATGCCTCACTGAAACAAAGTATTCACCCTTGACATTAGGGCCTTTTAATGCTTGAATGGAAAAAAGTAATCACCTATGATGACTTAATGTCTCTTTGTTAGCCAAGGGTTGATAAGAGAATATGTGGAAGGCTGACATCCTCATTGTAGTTGCTAATGGTTTCTAAGGAGACGAAGGATTAAACACTTCATTTCATTAGCTAAGGGTTTCTAAGGAGATGGAGTGTTGACTTAGAAAAGGGTCTTTCAACACCTCATTAGAATGTGAAGTCCCAACTGACTAATGAATGTGAGCTTCAAAACATGGAATGAAGCATCAACCACCTTACTGTAATGCTCACAATGCCCACCAAGATAACCACTCATATCCTTACTCTACAGGTTTAGGTGTACCCATATTAGTTCTTTGATATTTTTTTTTACTATGGATTGAATTTGATTGTTCACAATTGAAGACTTTAATCCCCTAGTGCACAAAATTGTGTTTATATTCTAATGCACCCTTTAATCTTCATCACATTTGGATGGTACGGCCTCACAAATGTTTCAAGAGATCTTGTCCATGGACTCCAATAATCTTGGAGTTCCTCAATGGATGGGAATTCCATGATTATTTGATGACTAGATGGTGGCTTGGAGTGTTTAATTGTGAATAGCTTGGTTAAGCCTAAGGTGGCATATGCAATGGATGCCTATAGTTGGGTGGGAAATTACTTATACGTAACCAATTTCTAGGACCATATTGGTGAGAAGATAACCAATGTTCAATATTTTATCTCAAATATCTATATATAACTCTACATTTAAGTTTGAGTTCTACTTATGAATGTATTTCGAAATGTAATCCTCAATTTAAATGAGTATGTGCATGTTTATTTCTAGTATATTAGCTAATTGCATGCATGTATAAATTGAAATGATTTTAAAATTTAATGGGTTCAAATTTATATTGAGATTTTTGAACTAGGGTAGCTTCCCATCCCCATAGGTTGGGAAACATTTTGAAGGGGGTGTTACAATTTGATTGTATTGATTAACCCAATCGACTACTCGACTACCTAGTTGACCTCTAAGTTGACTCTCAACTATCGACTGGCTTCCTCTAGAAGATCTAGAGGTAGACCTATTGTTCTGATAAATAGTGATGGAGTGATGATAATCACAACAAATTCAATGGTAATGGATCACATAAAATCTACTTGTAACATAACCATAAACTAACAATTCATCTTTTTTATTACTTCTTGGGAACTCAGTTGCACCTTGTAGGCACTTTTATTTCCATTGTAGAGGGAACATACAAAGGTGCCATGTTAAGCAGTAAAAAACATCAATGGATACTTTTTTGGAGTTATTATTTTCACAAATATATTAAAAATTTCTAAAATAATCCAAAATTGTATATGTACGAAACTTGAGAATTTTCATTTCTTGTATTGTACCCACTTTTCCTTTCTTGCTTTTGGTAACATATATAGGAATATTAAAATTGAGCTATAAAGTTCTATATTATTCCGAGTTTCTACAAGATTCAATAGATTGGTACATAATGTATATGAAACTTTTTTACTTTGTTCTGGAGATAAGAAAATGAAATAACCATGTATAACCTCGTGTTTCCATGTTGAAGATGAAGTACAATTTTCCATAATGGATTGTATAACCTCTTGTCCCTAATCCAATATCCATTATGTTATATTTAATGCATTTATCTACTAGCATAGTTGCTAATAATGTTGAATGAATGCATTCTAGTTTTTGTTTACACAAAGGAACTAAAAGTTGAACAGTGCAAGCCAACTCATGTTGGATTGCCGTTTCTTTTTCAACATTGTCCTCTCTAACTATAACACATTCAAAGCCTTGAGAATGTCCAATTAAGAGGATAAATTGTTTCTCTCTTAAAACCTGGGATATCCATGTAAGAAAACAATATTTACACCGAAGGTGTTTTTAAGGGGGTGGTTCTGTCCAAGCCTTCATCATCTGTCCATAGCCACTTGGAACCCACCCCCTATCCAATTTCCATTCACCTTGCACTATCCACCTTCCCTATTACCATTCACGATATTCCTTCTGATTCTGAAAGATGATGATATCCACCCAGAACAACACTGCCAAGCAGTCAGACGGAATCGATTCTATATCACCAGCCGCAGAATCAAACCCAGGCCATAGAGACCAGAGAAGGTAGGCTCGCATGAAGCTTTAGTCTCTTTAATTTTCAATTTTCTTTTTGGGACGTGAAAATAGATATGAAATAAAATGAATTTATCTCTGTGGAATTTAGAGTCCTGTATATTTTTTTTTTTTCTGCGTGAGGGTTCATGGCTTTATTTATTATTGATTTAGTGTTTGGATGTTTGAAGTTTGAAATTGTGACTCCGTGGGGATTGAACTTGTGACTTCCTTTTTAGCAATTTCCTTCCTATAATTAAGGCATAGGTAGCATTTTGTCACTCAATGTTGGCAGTTTACAACATCATGGTCTTTGTGGAGTTCCCTGTGGAAGTGGAATTGAATCAATTGTGCATTCGAGTTGCGATAGTGTTCTTTGTGGGGAATTGTTGTACCAAATCTTTTGGATTCCAATCCTGAAGGGCCTAAATTCCCTCAATAATACTTATTACTAGCGGTGAATTTCATTACTGTCAGCCTGTTAATCCTCATATCTTTGGAGGGTTGAAGTCCTATCAGGGCTGCAAATTTTGTTTCAAATCCTAGGCAGTAGGACATAAACAAAGAACCACCACATTCATGAATTAGTCCACCATTTTATTCCCTTCTTGGGTTGCCCTTAGTAGCCCCATTAAAATTTATGACTACCTTGTCCCTTGGGACAACAAGCTGGGAGAGGATCTTAGTATAGTATCTTTACTAGTCTTTAATCTCAAGAAGCAACAACTTTTGATGTTGCAGAGAACAAACAAAAAATGGTGTTCAATTTTTATTACAGACAAAGAGAAAGTCTGAAGAAATTATACATGAAGACGATAATGGTATGCTACTCCACAAACTTCTGTTGCTAGATACTCTATATCAGAGTTCATAACAGATTCAAAATTTGAATCCAGGTATCTACAACTAATTTAAGTTTGGCCAAGTTCTTTTTCCTTGTTTTAGTTAGACAGGTCGTAAAGAAGTTCATGGCCATTACATTATTGAAAAACTTGGAGATGACTTGTATTAAACTCAATATTTTTTTTATATCTCCGTCCTAAAAAATTCTCTTGCTTTGGTGGTAACGTCAATTACATTGCCTAAACCTGTTGGATGAATTGTAGCAAGGGTAAATAGTACCCATAATTTGGATACCCTAACCAACTACCTTATTGGGTAAATTTTAACAAGGGTAAACACTACCCCTAATTTGGAAATGCTAACCAACTACCCTGTTAACATAAATAGCTACATAGTTGCTTGTTGAATCACATTTATGCTAAACATTATTCAAATCTAATCCAAACAATTGAGACAAAAGATATGGCAGAGATCACAAAGTAGGTAATGGAGGCCATAGGAACAGTGAATAACCTAAAAGGAAACTGCCTTCCCATGGTTATAGACAAATCATGTTCTTTCTCTACTGTTCAGACCCAGTCAATACAGAACTGTATAGCAGCTCAAAATCTAGATTATAGTAACAGTTTAAAAAATATTTAACTGCGATAAGAAATGGATTTACCATAGAAAGACTTTTGAGTGCCACAATGAGTGCACACTAAATACTTTACCACCATTGTACAACAAGTGTTTGAAAAAATGCATGTGCTCATTTATTGCAATCTGAACCAAAGCTTCACATAGTGTCACCAAATAACATAAGAAAAAGCAACAGGGTAGTCCCCCCTCTCTGATACCATGTTAGAACTAGGGCCAAAAATCCCCATCTGATATTACACATCATCACATAAAATCACGTCACCAAATCAATAGTGGAGAAAACCCTCACTAGAAAACCTTCCCTTTGAATAATTGATTGCATTACATGATTCCACAGTGTGTTACAATGAGGTACACAACCCCTTTCTATAGTGATTAAATTTAGGCTAACTTCCACATTAATTACATAAAACTAAGTCACCTTCTAGCCACCATGTTAATAAGGAACCCCTAAGGCCACAGACTCTGGGCTATAAGCACCCACTAAGGGTGATTCATAAATGACTTTGATGTTCATAAAGTTGATTTTAACCACCATTACACCAACATGGTAAGAGTCAACAAAATATCATACATTGTTTAGTTTGGAAATACAAGTGGATTGCTAACCATCACCTAAGATTTCCACCTCCAAGGCATGATAATCAAATGTAAGAGGAGAGTGGGAGAAGGGAGAAAATCCAAGAAAAACAACTGTAGGAAGGGAGAAGTAAAACCAATCAATTGATGTACAGAGGCATAATTAAAAATAATATATTTGAAATTACTTTTGTGAAGGATTCCATATGGGTGCATACATAACAAAATAAAAGACAAACATAATTGGAGAGAATAATAGATGTCACATAGATTAATGATGTTGCAAGAAATACAACTACAGGAGCCTGAGGTAGGCCACCCTAAGTTGGTGATGGTGGTTTAACCACCTAAACCCTAACCCTAACATTATAATATTACATTGGTCACATGTCACTAAAGAAGAGACCATGTTACACTCAAATATATTTTCATCTTAGGCTCTAACTTTGAGCACTACTACACACTACTTATTGTATAATTGATAATAGCAACTTGTGAAATTTGTGAAAGCATATGTTTTTTATCATCAACAACTTTATGATAGATCCTAAAAACTCTTCAAGTATAAGAGAAAAACATGGATATTTGAGGCTATCCTCCAATAATAAGAGTAGATCTAGGCCAAAGCTTAAAGCTAGCCAATTGGGACATTTTGTACTGCACTCTAGGAAAGGTTGTTGTTCTTCCTCACATGCAAATCTATCATATGTTCATACAAGTTTCTTTTATTTACCAAAAAAAAATTAATTGTGCAAAAAATCAGACATTTGCAACTTTTTTCATAATAAAATGAGGTAGAAAAGTAGGTCAACTTCAAAGAATAAAAGCAATAAAGAAAAATTACTTAGTTAAAATCCTTCCAAATAATTAATTACGTTTGCACCTAAGCATTTGTTGGTGGAAATACGCAAGTTTGAACCATGTAGGAGAGCCTCAGCTCATAATTGACCATGAAGTTTGAACCATGATTCATCTATGGAAATTGAGGGTTCATATTACATGAATCACAGAAGCATTGGAACACCTGTAAGAGGTTAGATTCGTCCATGTGACAAGAACCACAAATCAAATTGTAGATGAAATGGCAAATAGGATGGTTAGTAGGTAGATTGTTTCATTATGAACATGGATGAAAAAATGACTAGTTACAGGGGTGATAGGAGCAGGGGGGATCCTTTACGATCCTAGAGGAACAGTGGAAATTTCATATGCTTGGGGGTTAGAATTCTTTTTGACAACAAAGCACAAGCTTATTCACTATTTCAGGGGCTCAGATTAGAAGCAGAGAGAAATATTGCATGATTAATTATAATAGGGGATTCCACTATAGTTATCATAGATATGATGAAACAAAGTCAAGTAGATCATAGACTAAATTCTATCCTTAACAGATCACAATATGAAGCCTCAAAGATCCAGGAAATATCATATGGGTAAATGGCCATAAAACTACCCACTTTAACCCTTAAATCTTTGGTTTAATGTCAAGTACAAAGCCATACATCCAACAAGTGTCATCCATGCAGGAGTACAACCACCAGGGCTCAAAATTTAATTTGAAGGGATCCTTAATCATTTCGGTCATGCTCCAAGATACATGAGCATATGCTATTGAAGACATGGAATTAATATACCCAGGTGCAGGCGGGATAACATCTAGACGCAGTTCCTTTAGGTGGAAGGGGTTTGGGCTCCTCTGTTCGCTCCTTTTCAGGTTCGATTTCAGTCAGCTTCTCTCTCTTCAAGTCATCCTTCAGTTTTCTTTATCAGGACCAGTTTAGTATTTGGTGATTTCCTTTTTGGCATTCTCAGTCTCCATTACCTATCTTCCATTTTCATGGTGTTTTATCGTTGGCTTGGGCATAGTGGTTTTGGGCATCCTGTTGCTTGTAGGTGTTATAAGTCTACATTTATGTATCAGTCTATTGGATCCTCTTTGGGATATCCTTTGCACAATCCAAGAGCTAGTTTCTGCTATCTCCGTTTGCAGAAAAAAGTCTCTTACTCTTAAACAAAAGACAACTTTGCTATTGTAATAGCTATAGGGGGACATTTGCAATTGGGGAAAGTTCCGTTCTTTTGGAAACTGAGTTACCTTGTAGTCTCAAGATTTAGTTTGGAGGATGGTCTAGTATCAACATGCTTTCTCACAATGGAACCCCAATATCTTATGGATTTTAGAATAATTTTAAGGACCCACGAGAAGATAACCCAGGGAAACATGACCTCAATATTTTCCCTTGTCTCAAAACTTACAGAAATTATGAGCACACTTCCGTAGGTAAAGAAGCAACTAGCCATCTTGGAGACAGTGTAATCTTCTTAGGCATATGGTAGAAACAATGAACAAATAATCTCTCTCAATGGCATCAAATTAGTAGGCCTCAGTGCAAGGGAACAATGAGGAAGAAAACACAGAAGCATAGATGATCGAAGCCATAGGCATTGCAGAACAAGAACTAGCTTGCAACAGAGAAGGACCTGATGAAGTATCAAACCACCGCTCTTTCCTCTAGTTTATGTTTTGTAAAGAAATTAGTATTTTAGGAGTCTTTTTCAAGATATATAGCAGTAGATACTTTTTGAAAATTTTGTCATAGGATGTCAAAAAACTATGTATAATTTCTTGGACAAACTTGTTGATAGTAAAGCAAGCAGTGATTAAATATGTACTAACAGCACTGACACTTCTACAACAACCATTTTGATAATACAAATTCTCTAGTTCTTGTTAAAAAAAAACATGACTGGTTACTTAACTAGAAGAATGGAAAAGGAAACCAAGAACACTTCATAGGTTTTAGTCCCATGGGGTGGCCAAACCTTGAAAGGGGCCTGGAAAAAAACTTTATTACAAGGTAGCAAGAGAATTAGGAGGTTAGAAAATTGATAACCATGGCTAATTATAATGGCATTAATGTAATTCCAAGATTGAATTTAATGAAAGATATGATGAGCCAGTCCATGCTCCATATTGCAGTTAGAGCCATGGTACACCAAGCCCTGATAAGACTCAAGCTTGTTATGGCCTCCCTAAACCATCTAGAGATGATAATATGGACTGACATGTCGATTCTTGGCCACTCTTCCTTTCTATTGTTAGATTCTATTCTAAGGTGGCTTTTCTGTGTGAGATCGAAGAGAAGAATGGTGGGCATTCCTCAATGAAAAGGCCCTAGGAATCCTAGGAAGGTGGTAGCAGTCCCAACAAAAGTGAGTTCTTCGTAGGCTCCCATCCCAAATCCCTTCAACACCAGGGAATGGTAGAAAAACTTTATGATGAAAGAAGGCATTGCCCAGAAAGGGAAAACCTCATACAATAGAAGTAACAAGAAAAGCAGAGTGTCCAATGTTGTAATCGTTGAAGTTGGAAAGGTCTAAGAGAATGCAGAAGGATCATTAAGGAGCATCTCTTCTAGTGCTTGGAGAGCATTGAACGAAATATAACAGAAAGTCTGGAATTCATGCTGCCACAAATGTGAGAATTCAATAATGATCTGGAGTGAGTGATTTGTAATGTTTTCATAATTGTGTGAATTTGAAAGAAAAACTTTAAGAGATCTGAGCATACTAGTGAAGGCGATGTCTGAACGTAGGCCTCCTATATTCGACATGAATGAAGTGTCCAAAGAGCAACAACCTCTATCTAAATTCCATGACAGCCAGTCCAATTTGCTTAAGAAGTAGACAAAAACCCTAGATGGGCTCTAATGCTATGGGTAAGCTAATATAAAATCTGACCCAAATGGAGGTCGCAGGTTCAATTCAATGCACATATGAGTATAAATAAAATATGAATGGGTATTGCTAAAAAAACTTACCGAGGAATTGAAAAATGGTGAAGGGAATGATGCCCGTTGTTGGCTGTAGGAGAGAGGAAAGAGTTGTGACAAGACACATCTTGAGCATACTCGGCCATGGGAATGTAAATAGCAGAGAAGCCAACACCACTTCCACCACCACATACCCCAACATGACCCAATGAAACACCATTCTATTCTCCCGCCTCTTCCTTCCTTCAACTAGAACAATGTTGATCCCAATTCAATTGAATTTCTTGTGAACGCACGACTATTGGAGTCAGTGTATTTCTACCAAATAAGTTCACAGTTCATAGTATCAGCCTCTAGACTACCTGACCTTTCAAGCGCCTTCCTTCCTGCTAGATCTCTTTCGAGTGACAGTTATAATAATACCATGTGTTTCTTTGCGGGTGTGTCCGTGTAAATGGCAACAAATGGTTAAATTTAATTTTTTAATTTTTTCAAAAGGATTGTTGTTTTAAAAATAATTGTATTTTTTTTTTTTTCAAAAGGATTGTTGTTTTAAGAATAATTGGTTTATGGCACGGGTTGAGTTGAGGGGAATTAATTTAAGAAGGCAAACTTCTTCCATACACATAAGGTCTCCAAACCTTTTAAAGTTTGAAATGGAAACTCTTTTCTTTGTTATAACTACTTAATCACACTAGAAGAGAATGTGATATATGTGATATTTGAATGTGAATAGTAAGCTCAACATTTGTTTACCTTTCTTTTCACATACAAGTTTCTTCAATCATAAGAAGTATTTTGAACATACATTCCAATCATAGTTAGTATTGGTTCCTCGCTCTTATCCAAATTACAACTTATTATGAATTTTTTTATAAAAAAAATTATACATATAAAGATTGCAAGGTAGTAATGTCTGCTTTGATATCAAGGGGAGAGTAATCCACACCAATTGTAAATAGGAGGAAGAGGAGGTAGTGGTCACTCCAACCAAAGCATAAAAATCCCAAACCTGAATAGCAAATTGGTTGGAGGTCTTAAAGGACCAACGAAACGGGGCTAAGGAGGTAATAGGGGAAAATCTTGCAGAAATTAAAGATGAGAACAAGAGGAGACCCTAAAAGATCCTGCATCGAAAGAGAAGGATTAAGATGTTATAATACTTAACCCTTAAACTTGAATCACAAACAAGATATTCATAAATCCTCAATCTTTATTTATCAAAATACCCTTAAAGTAGGGAAACACCTTACAACAATCCTTTTATGGGAGGAATCTATCCGTATTCACTTGCATCTTTAAAGGAGAAACCTCATAATGATCTAATCTACAATACAATATATTCCAATACATGCTCCATAATGAGTACTCCATCCTTATTTATAGCTAGCTAGAGATCCCTAATCATAACCACCTCCTACCTAGCGGACATTCTTTAATGAGGCCACGTTATATTTGTTCGATACTAACTAACTAGTGGTCCCTATTCAATGATATCAAACATAATGGACCTAGTCCCCCTTACATTGAATGGCCACTTGATCTGGATTTTATGAGGGAACTAAATGAAACTCAGAAATATGAAAGAAACACAGAGATACAGTAATACACAATTTATATTAATGAATGAAATGTACAAGAACTGTAAAATGCAAAGCGAATTGAACTCGCTAGAATGGTGGTCGCTTATCTCTGAGAAGAGTTTTGATGGTTATGAGCATTCGGAAGAAGATGTGTTTACAATGAGACTCAAAAGGAATTTTTAACATAAAGCATTAATGAGAAAACCCTAACCCCGGAAGATGAAATGACAAAAGGTTTGTGGGTCCTGATGGGTTTATTCAATACGTCAACTTCTCAAGGGAATAAATTTTTCATATGATCGATGTCGAGGGCGCTCGGTACCTCATCAGAAAGGTCTAGCCTACGAGTAAACATTTTGTTTGGCCTAGCATCTACTTTTTGTTAGATTTTCTTAAATTTTCAGAGCAATAGATTTACCAGAGTATTTAGATATTCTTTTACATTTAACAACCATATACTGAAACTATAAGAAACATAAAACAAGAAGAAGAAGACACAAATATTTATCCTAGGAAAAGCCCAAACCTGGGGAAAAACCCAACCAATTTTTCTTAGATAGATTATTTATGATAATACAATCCAGACATGAACACGCTCTTCTTCACAAGAACAAAATTGATAATGAAGAAACCTCGATACAAGAATTTATCTCTTTCTCCTTGTCAAACCCTAGTAGGGTTAGACAACTACAACTACATCACCACACAAAGCTAGTGCACCCCTCCTAGGTTTAATGGTCACAATTTCACCGGCTAGATTAACTAGGCGAGTGATTTATTCATAGTTTATACTCTCATCAATATAAACACCTAAAATAGAAGCATTTTGAAGATATTTGGGGGTGTCAAGTCTTCCAACCATTGTCTTATTAGGGCTCACACTTAGAAAATAATGGGTTAGTGATTTAATCTTTTTCATCTAAAATAATTGATTCTAGTAATTTAGAGCACAACCAATGCCTTTAATTTGGGTTTTTGGTTAAATTAATGATTTCATATTATGTTTAGTCCTTGGTCTAAGTATTACTGGAGGGAGATTTTAATGGTAGAAATTACCCATTCTTATTTGTAGGTTCCAATTGTTGTTACTTTGTTAGAATAGGGCTTATGTTATATCACCCATACGTATATGAAAAACACCATTAATTTTATTACATTTAAGCCTCCTCTATGTAATTACAATTATATTATAGTTGTTGACTTAGAGCATATATTTTTCCTCCAATTAGTGGACTAGTTTCATAAACCTCAATTTTTCATCACCCTCTCTATTATCAATACAATGATTTCAATTATAAAAAAACCATGCTCTTTTATTTGAATCATAGTGTCTTATTACCATACTAATTTGTTGGTTTTTTTAATTAACTACACCAATTAACATTCACATAGTTTTCTACCATTTCACTATTACTATTTATATCCCAAAATTGATTATGCAAGATACAACCTAGATTAGTGAATTTTCTCTATGATTTTTGTTGGGTTTATATATTAATAAACATCCTTTTTCTTCTATGGTGTTTATGGTTAGAATGGTGATGGATGGTTTATTGGTTTCAATGCAGTTTTCCTCAGTTTTCACATGCATAGATGTAAAATATCTACATGGTTTTTTTATGAAGATATCAAATTATTGAAATGGTAGTTGTGATAGGGGATAATTCCCCACTTACTAGGGTCAAATCAATGGAAAAGAAAAAAAAATATACTATCACTATATTTCTAGATCAGTTGTGTATGTCAATGCAACATGAATATATGAAGAATAATACATGTGGCTAGGATCTATTCCCCTTTATTTGTATTTCAAAAGTAATCCCGAGAGTGTCCAATACTCTAAATGCTATAATCCTCTCCTCAAATATATGAACATAAAGAGAAACACAACCTTCCCCAAACAATCAAGTATAGAAGTCAAGAAACCCTCCCCATATTATAGTTATATAGAAGTCAACCTTCCCCATACTTAGTTATTGATGTCATATTTATTACATGATCGTCCATGTGAGCACTAGTGAATGGGGCCAACGTTGAAATTTCTTCAAAATGTGCCTGTATGCGTAGAAATTTGGCATGGTTAGACTAGACACATCCTTGACGACATGGGAGGGTTTCAAGACTCAAGGATGTTTGATGTCCTGATCACATAATCTTTGAGATCATCCATGTTTGAAACAACGTTCATAATGGGTTGTCTCATATTTGTCAAATGTCGTTGTTTCCATCCATAGAATCTTTGTTGGAACTCTCTTGAAATGTCATGGATCTTCCAATTCAACAACCACAAATGTCATGCATCGACCCCGCATAGTGAGCACTAGTGAATGGGGCCAACGTTGAAACTTCTTCAATATGTGTCTGCATGCATAGAAATTTGAAATGGTTAGACTAGACACATCCTTGTCGACATGGGAGGGTTTCAAGACTCAAGGATGTTTGACGTCTCAACCACATAATCTTTGAGATCGTCCATGTTTGCAACAACGTTCATAATGGGGCATCTCATATTTGTCAAATGTCGTTGTTTCCATCCGTAGAATCTTTGTTGGAACTCTCTTGAAATGTCATGGAACTTCCAATTCAACCACCACAAATGTCATGCACCGACCCCGCATAGTGAGCACTAGTAAAAGGGGCCAACATTGAAATTTCTTCAATATGTTCCTATATGGATAGAAATTTGACATGGCTAGACTAGACACGTCCTTGATGGCATGGGAGGGTTTCAATACTCAAATATGTTTGAAGTCTCGACCACATAATATTTGAGATCGTCCATTTTTTCAACAATGTTCATAATGGGGTGTCTCATATTTGTCAAATGTCATTGTTTCCATCAGTAGAATATTTGTTGGAACTCTTTTGAAATGTCATGGAACTTCCAATTCAACCACCACAAATGTCATGCACCGACCTCGCATAGTGAGCACTAGTGAATGGGGTCGACGTTGAAATTTCTTCAATATGTGATTGTATTCATCGAAATTTGGCATGGTTAGACTAGACACATGCCTTGACAGTATGGGAGGGTTTCAAGACTCAAGGATGTATGATGTCCCAAACACATAATCTTTGAGATCGTCCATGTTTGCAACAATGTTCAGAATGGGTGTCTCATTGTCAAATGTTGTTGTTTCCATATGTATAATATTTGTTGGAACTCTCTTGAAATGTCATGGAACTTCCAATTCAACCACCAAAAATGTCATGTACCGACCCCGCATAGTGAGCAGTGAATGGGGCCAATGTTGAAATTTCTTCAATATGTGCATGTATGCATTGAAATTTGACATGGTTAGACTAGACACATGCCTTGATGGTATAGGAGGGTTTCAAGACTCAAGGATGTATGAATTCATATAGAAATATTTTAAAAAAAAATCAACATTGGCCCCATTCACAAGTCACCATTTTCCATCATGTATTCTAGCCCTAGTACAATGTCTTTTAATAGTTGTTTCCTTTAAAATTTGACCGATCAGAAAATTAAAATGAAACGAGGACAAGAGGAGACGATATATAGAGTGGGTCTGTGAGTGATCTTTGAGTATAAGGGAAATGTCTCTTCCATGCCATACACAACACAAAGGAAAATGTTTCCTTTCTCTACTCAACAATCCCTCAAGCATCTCCTTCCTTTTCAGTGCCCTCAGTGGTCATTTCTAAATTTGTATTATTGAGTAACTAAGGGGAATATAGTGTGGGGGTTATGTGAATAATGGTGAGAATGATCACAAGATAATTTCCATGAGGTAGGAGAATGCATGAATGAATCACACTTATTAAAAATGTTTAAACTCCCTGCTGATGTGGGGATTTCTTTAATGTTGGAGGATATCAAAGATGTGTCATTGCGACTAAGTGGAAATATGTTGGTGAGAATGATATCATCAACTCATAATATTCACTCACATATTATTCAGAGGATGATGTCATCAACTCATAATTTTTATTATTGTTGTCATTCACCCACCACAAATGTCATCTTGCATCGACCCCGCATAATGAGTAGTGAATGGGGACAACGTTGAAATTTCTTCAAACTGTGCATGTATGCGTCGAAATTCGACATGGTTAGACTTGAAAAATTTCTTGATGCTATGGGAGGGTTTCAATACTCAAGGATGTATGATGTCCCCACATAATCTTTGAGATCGTCCAAATATTCATCAACGTTCATCATGCTACACCTCTCATTGTCATCATTTGTCATTCCCTTCTATAGAATCATTGTCGGAACTATACTAAAATTTGTCATGGAACTTAAAATACACCCATCACAAATTTCTTCCACCGACCTCACATAGTGAGTAGGGAATGGGGCCAACATTGAAATGTTTTCAATCTATGACCGTATGCATCAAAATTTGACATGGTTAAACTAGATAGTTTCCTTGAAGGTATGGAAAGGTTTCAATACTTCAGGATGTTTGATTTCCCCGCATAATATTTGAGATCATCCATGTTTGCATCAACGTTCAATATAATGGATGTCTCATAGTGACCATAGTGAATGGGGCCTGCCTTGAAGGTGAATGAGCATAGTGAAATTTCTTCCATTGACCCGACATAGTGAACAGTGAATGGGGCCAGCGTTGAAATTTCTTCAAACTGTGCATGTATGTGTTGAAATTTGACATGGTTAGACTAGACACATGCCTTGCCAGTATGGGAGGGTTTCAATACTCAAGGAATATGTCTGATGTCTCGGCCACATAATCTTTGATATCATCCATTTTTTCAACAATGTTCATAATGGGGCATCTCATATTTGTCAAATGTCATTGTTTCCATCTGTGAAATATTTGTTGAAACTCTCTTGAAATTTCATGGAACTTCCAATTCAACCACCAAAAATGTCATGCACCGACCCCAGATAGTGAGCAGTGAATGGGTCCAACATTGAAATTTCTTTAATATGTGCCTGTATGCATCTCAATTTGACATGGTTAGACTAGACACATTCCTTGACGGTATGGGAGAGTTTCAAGACTCAAGGATGTTTGATGTCCCAGCCACATAATATTTGAGATCGTCCATGTTTGCAAAAACGTTCATAATGGGGCGTCTCATATTTATCAAATGTCATTGTTTCCATCTCTAGAATCTTTGTTGGAACTCCCTTGAAATGTCATGGAACTTCCAATTCAACCACCACAAATGTCATGCACTGACCCTGCATAGTGAGCACTAGTGAATGGGGCCAACATTGAAATTTATTCAATATGTGCATGTATGCATCGAAATTTGACATGGTTAGACTAGACACATGCCTTGACGGTATGAGAGGGTTTCAAGACTCAAGGATGTATGATGTCCTGACCACATAATCTTTGAGATCGTCCATGTTTGAAACAACATTCATAATGGGTGTCTCATTGTCAAATGTCATTGTTTCCATCTGTAGAATCTTTGTTGGAACTCTCTTGAAATGTCATGGAACTTCCAATTCAACCACAAAAAATTTCATGCACCGACCCCGCATAGTGAGCAATTAATGGGACCAATGTTGAAATTTCTTCAATATGTGCCTGTATGCATTGAAATTTGACACGGTTAGACTAGACACATACCTTGAAGGTATGGGAGGGTTTCAAGACTCAAGGATGTATGATGTCATACATAAAATGTTTGAAAACATTTCAATGTTGGCCCCATTCATAGGTCACCATTTCCCACCATGTACTCTAGCCCTAGTCCAATGTCTTTTAATAGTTGTTTCCTTTAAAATTCGACCGATCAGAAAATTAAAACGAAACGAGAAGAGCCCTAATACAATGTATTTTAATAGTTGTACTCTAGATGAGAAGACTCGCAAACCCTTTTTGAAGTGTTTTTATTATAGAAAAATTGTCGCAACATCCATAAAATGCAACATATTTATGGATTTTATAACGTTGCAATTATAATAATCATTGACCAAATCAAAGTTGACTTGGTAAAAAATACTAGGTGACCGTTGGAGGGGGAAAACCTAGTTTCCACAACTTCATAACTGCGACACCTATCTTCACAAACGTGGAAAGAGAGATGACTACATCACAAATGTGGCAAGAGAGATGATAACGTGGCAAACTTGGCAAGAGATATAACAATGTGGCAAGAGAGACGTCAATGTGGAAATAGCGATGTTATCGGGCAATATGGAAAAAAAATTAAAATTTCCCCTATTTTTCGACAGTATGGGCAATTTTGTCCATAACGCCACAAATAGAACGTTGAAATTTTTACAATATGTACTAGTGTGAATTGATCGTAGCCACGGAAAATACATAGTAGAGATACAAGATGATAAAACATAGCCATAGACCAATACAAAGTGAATCTATGTGACAATATATATATATATATATATATATTAGTATGCTCAAATGATGTCCTTCGCAACCTGGGAAAAGTAGATAATGGAGTGAATGCTCAACCCAGGGTTTTCATCCCAATCCCAATGTGGTACAAATCTAGGGTTTGATGTCGAACATGGTAGAAACCACTTGATTACCGATCATTGAGGTAAATCATTAACATGTGCGATGAAAATCATCAGTGATGTTAATGACTCCCAAGGTACCCTAGTACATTCTAGATAATGTGAATAAATGAGCTGAGGTCGAACATTCAT
>JASDQU010438219.1:8082-22197 GCA_032191745.1 Picea mariana
CGGTTTTATTAGTTTAGGACTGTATATAAATAAGCTCCTTTGAGCATGTAGCTTTGTTTGTTTTGTTTTTATTTTTCGGCCTGTATTTTCAGCAGCGGGATGTTTTGAGCCTGACTCCATAGCCCAACAGCAAGGCACTGAAGCTGTGGAATGAGTTCTTAGAGCATTGCAGGGATGACTATATCCCCCATGGAGCCTAATGTTAGCGATAATTCTTGTCCCGAGCACAAAGGTACACAGGTCTGCGGGATTGCACGATAAGTGCCCAAACGTAGCACACAAAGAGATCCATTTCGAGCCCAGGTCAAGTGAGCGAGCGCTCCAATTTCAGCATCCAAGATGTATCCAAAGAATCAAATCAGTGGTGAGCGGGAAATCGCGATCAACAAAGTTGCGCCAAGGTTAGCGCATGGATGGCACCCGTAGCATGTTTAGGAATGGATGACAGCCGCTCATCCCAAACGGCACGTGGCACGAGATCTGGTCGCGTCGGCGTTTCGGCAATTGGGGGTTCATGGGGTGAGAGTTTCATGTTGATCAAAATCGCGAAACCCCGAACCCTGATAGTGTCGAAAGCATAGAAACTGGGGCCCGCGGTATCACGAAGTGTTTTCAGCTGTCCATCCAGAGGGGATGCCTAGCGGCAAATAGAGCCATCTCGGAGCTTTGCCCATCGTGACTCCAACACGCAAAGAGCAACTCCGTTATTTTCCGATGCGCGAGGTGCCGAGAAAATCCTGGACCGGGGCCCACGATATCGCCAAGAGAGTTAAGAGCCGTCGGATCTAGAGGGACGCATGGTGCCGGAGCAAACCGTCTCGGCATATCGCTCATCGCAATTTCAATCAGTAAAGGTTATCCCTTTCATATCCACGAACGCCGAAAGCATATGGTCACAGCCCATGGTCACTTGGGGAGAGGGAAGAGCTGCATAAAGAGGGCCAAAGGCACCGAGTTCAGTTGCAGAAGGGATCATCACAATCTCCAGGCACCATCGGACCTGATCTTAATAGATTTTTCTAGTATTGAAGTAAATGACAGCAAGAGTAGGTGGTTGAAGCCTCCTTTCATTCATTAAGTGAAGGGATGGAAGGTCTGGCAAGCCGTCTGCTCGAGAGGGTCCTGTGTACCCATTTTTCTGAAGAAGCCATGTCGAGTCCTCGATCCGCTGGAGGAGGTCTGCGCATGGTAGCTCGGCACTTAATGGCTCAGCGACTCCCCCTGCAGGAGCCATGCGTAGTTAAGGTGGCATCTGACAAAGAATACCCGCCTGATTTTGGCTGAAAAGACACCAAGCCTTGAGTATCTGGGCGTGCCTCTGTCGGGCGATTTTCTCTGAGTATATGAACTCAATCTTGGTATTTTGGAAGACATCGATGGTTGAGCAGAGCTCCCTACTGTAATGTTTTAACAACTATTCTAGCTTTCATCTTATGCATCTGTATATGAGATTTCTTGTTTTATGACAGACAGTTCTTCTTAATCTGTCTAATTTTCATCTCATGCTAAGAGGATTCGTGAACGACTGACTCGTGCGAATTATTGCAGTTCTGTTATGATAAAGGATTTATTATTACATAATTGTGTCCTCTGGCTTTGCGTTTGAATGTAAGACGATCTTGTGTTTAAATGCCTTCTTCTACAATCTGTTAGAAACCTACCGTTTATAACAGACCTCCGCTTTTCTCTTGTATAAGTCTTCCGCCTGTTCACCCTTTACTACAGTTCACTGTCTGAAATTTACGCAAGACCTCACTTGCTCATGCATACCTGGCCTGGTTTCAGAGTTGGAACACTATTTTTGAGTTTACCACCATTCGATCACCCATCTATAAACAACCGTGACATAAAACTGATGGGCGTTGGGCTCTGCTCCTGCCAGCAATCCAAGAGTGACTTCTGACACTAACAGTCATCTTCCATTATCAACCACCCCGGAGGGTGCTTCAGTTATCTACATCAGCATACATCTTCAATTACTATCTTACATTTTGAGTTACATGATACGAGCATGGGGCATGCCCACCTCGTTTGTATAAATATTTTCTTTTTGTCCCTAGAGAAAGGTTTGGGTCCCACAGTTTCCCCTCTCCCTCCCACAGATCTCTCTTGCAATTCCTCTCACCACTCTTCATTACAATGGCACTCTCAGTAGAAGAAAAATTGATGTATTTCGGCTATACGTATGCTCTTAACCTCACACATCAAGGGGCATCTGTTATCACTGAAATTTTTTCTACAACATTGCACACAAATGGTTACAGAAATATAGCAATGTCAACAACAATTAGTTCACTTGCAACACTAAAATGAATTTCAAAAGGCAAAAATTATATGATTGGGAAAAAATTGACATGTGCAAAATCACTAAAGGAAGCATGCACATAGTACGTGGGCCAAAAAAACCCTCAGAGTGCACAATGCATGACTGTGTACGAGAAAATCCACGCACTCTTGTGAACGATGCATTTATGGTTCTTGTTGCCCCCCCAACCACTTATGGACCATATCCCAATTTGATTTGACATCCATATCTGAGAGAAATCCAAATGGGGGGTTGGTCAAGGACCAAAGGGTGCTCTAAAGGGCCCCTTGTTCACACCAAGAACCAGTTGTATTTTTCCTTGAAGAAATGCTATAAATGGAAGCCATGGGTGCACCAAGAAACCAAGATCTTCATAGTATTTTTATGTTTCCTCAATTCTCCCTTGAGAATCCTCTTTTCTCCTTGGAGTGTTCAAGCATCATTGCAATAGGCCATTTCACTCACCTCTTGTGGGAATAGGCATTGATTTTCTTCATCATTTGTCATTTCTCTTCCATTGTAAGAAGAGCTCTCCATTAGGGAACCCAAGAGCCCTCCCAAGGAGGAAGAGGGGACTCATAAGTCCTCATTTTTCTCTACGGTGTTTTTCCAACTAATATAGTTATCCATTGGTGGCATAATCTTGGTCATTGGTTGATTGTTTATGGTTCTAAGTTTCTTATGCATTCTATTTTTTATTTCCTTAGTTGTTTTAGTTTGTTTATTTGTTTATTACATGTGTTTGGATTGTTTAAGCCACTCATGAACTTTTGTCTTATCTAGCAGGCCCAACTAGGCATGAAAGTGCCATTGTTTTCCTCACCCAAGTGATGAAACGAGCACAACAAGGAGGTGTACATTGAGCATCCACAAGGGTTTGAAGTGAGTGAGAGGGAGACTCATGTGTTCTTTTAAGAAAGGAACATTATGGTATAAGGAAAGCTCCCTTAACTCAGTATTCATGCATTGACACATACTTGCTTCAGATGGACTTCAAGAAGAGCGATGTTGATCCTAACCTCTATTACATCATTAGAGGTGAGGAAACACTCATTCTCATTTTATATGTGGATGACTTGTTCATCGCAAGAGCCAAGGATATCATAGTTGAGTGCAAGTTGGGACTTGCATCAAAGTTTGAGATGAGTGATATTGGATTGATGAACTATTTTCTGGGTATGGAGGTATGGCAGGAGGAGGGTCACATATTTCTTAGGCAGGGGAAGTATGTTGCAGATATTCTAAGTAGATTTCAGATGGAGGACTGAAGACCTATGTCTACACCCATGATGACCAACAGGAATAAGCTCAATGCTCCAAATTCCCAATTGGTAGATTTTACAGTTTACAGGCAGTCGATTGGTTCACTCATGTATCTAGTTAACACGACCATATATGTGTTTTTCCATGAACACTCTCGGCTATCATATGGTAGAGTCGATGAGTGTTCACATGATTGGGGAAAACCATGTTTTGAGGTACATTGTTGGGACAATTGATTATGGCCTAGACTATATCATAGGTGATGGGGTCAGTTTGGTTCGCTATACAGACTCAAATTGGTCAGGATGTGCTACTGATAGAAAAATCACCTCAAGGTGTTGCTTTGGTTTGGGGTCAGGACTTGTTTCCTGGTTCAGCCAAAAGCATAAGTCGATTTATTTGATTTCGGTAGAGGCAGAGTACATGGAGTCCAGTCAGGCAGGTTGCGAGTCCATTTGGCTTTGTAATATGTTGGTAGGATTATTTGGTCAGGAGATGCCACCGACCTTCATACACTGTGATAATCAGAGTTGTATCAAACTCTTTGAGAATCCATTTTTTCATGACAGGTCGAAGCACATTGATATCAATTATCACTTCATCTGTGATTGGGTTCAGAGAGGCGCAGTGCAGTTGAAGTACATATCAACTGACAAGCAGATTGCATATATACTCACCAAGGCCCTGCCAAGGGGAAAACATGTCTACTTCAGAGACAAGATGGGCTTGGTGAGGAACACCTTCCTCGAAAAGAGGGAGTGTTGATATTATGTACCTTGGGAGGTGTTCCCTATTGATATGAAGTTTAATTTTTACCCTTTAAACCTGAAATTTTTCTTTTTTTCTTAGTCATGGAGCCGCCCTTAGTCCTAAAAAGAGTAAAAAATCTTTCGATTTTTTCGGGTTTTGGGATTCATCCTTTCACAAAGAATGATTTCGTAACTAACAAATCCAGAGTCCCGGTGCCGAAATACCGAAAAGGCGTTATATTAAAGTAATAAAACAAAAACAAAATAAAAATAAAAATGGGTGTTATAAGTCCCAATGCGCGTTTCACAAATTACCCTCTAATCGTGATTAATTAAACCCTTAAACTCAATCAAAAATTCATTGCTCTTTCGCGATTTGGGTTTCCTTGTATCAAAGTGTTTTCAAAGCGTCAGCCCTTGAACTCCCGATCCCCAATTTTCCGAAAAGAAGAAATTAATTACTAACATTGATTGATTAAAGTGTTAATACAAGCAATTAGCGTCTAAACTAATCCCATCGCAATTTCGTGATTTGGGGTTTTCATATGACATATTTTTTGGAGACTGGATCCCTGAAACTACGAAATGCGAAATCACGATTCTTTAACAAAGTCTAAAATTAAATTAAGTTAATTTAAAACGGGATTAATTATGACTACACTACTTTTCGCATTTCGCATTTCGGGATCTGTTGAAAGCAGTCATTTCGAGACTCCAGTTTGAAATCGCCGATATACGGTAGTATATGTAACGGACAAATAGAGATATTTTAACTTAATTATGTATCTCTGGGCATATCTTCCTCATTAAAACATTAAAGTTTTACCACTTGTATCAGTACGTCCGTCGTAAGAAGAGTTAAAGGTTAATAGAGGTTTGGTGTTTTCGAATTTCATTCTTATCATTTGAACTCGAATGTGAATTGCATTTAGCAAGCTTACACATTTTTCTCTGTGATAGTAATTCATTCTAAAATGAACATTATGGCACCTAGAAAGGCACCTAAGAAAAATGAAGAAGCAACTGAAAGCTCCAGCCCAGAAGGAGATGTTGTGTCTGATACTACACTGCATGCCATTGATTCCATCAAATCATGGAGGCAAATTTTTTAAACCTTGGACTATAAAATCAAGAATGCTCCCAATGATTTTAAAAACAAACTTTGGGACATAGCAGAGTCCAAACTTCACAAAGTAGCCATGCCCCCATGACTCATGACATACAACAATATGATTAGTTGGGCTTTAGAGAGGACAAACGTGTAAACAAGAAGCATTTTAGACAACCAAGGGGTCGTCGACGGCTCTTTCAGACTGGAGCATATACAAGTAATGTACAAACTATCTCCCAATTCTAAACATATTTATAATAAAGAATTCATAAGTGAATTTCAAAGGAAAGAATGCACAAAGGCAGACCAAACATACCTCGGCATAATCAAATACTGGTGGAGACATCCACCAAAATTCAAGGCCGATAACCATGGTTTTTATGCCATAGCCTCATTGAATGAGTACATGGTCTATGTGGCTATGATGTTATGTAGACTTTTGGGGAAGAAAAGTCCTACCCATTACCCTGCAGAATGGGTGCCCCTTTTACATGAAGAAGTCGAAGGCTATAGCTTCAACTGGAACAAAATTCTATTAGATAACCTAGCTAAGGAGGTTATGGAGTATCAAACTGCGAGATCCAATGGTCGACCAGTAGCCTTTTACATGTCGGAATATATCATGGACGTTGTATGTTTCACGACCCCTTTCCCTTTGATGCCTTGGAGTTGGAACCCAACCTGCACTGAACCAATTCATGAATATCATTCTAAGTTGTGGGAAGAAAATGTTAAGGATTCTTTTTATGAAATTTTTCATTTCATGGTGATACTGGTGCATCATATGTTGTATGGTTGTGCACCCCCCCCCATATTTCAGAGTCAGTCATAGGAAATCTCAAGGTGATTGTCGATTGGTTTATTGAGGAGAATTTCTCCTATATCATGGTTTTCAGATGTTCTATCCCTCCTCATGCACTTCCTAAATTCCTCCCTGATAGAATGGTGTGCATGGAGGTAGCTCATCAGATAATAATAGGTGGTATTGGGATAGAACTGAAGATATCTGAAAAGAATTTTTGGCAAGTCTTCCCCATACAGATTGAAAGGTTTTTGATACTCAACCTGGGTCATTCCAAGGTTGAAGCTCCAGCTCTAGAGGATGTCAAGTTGGTGAATCTCAAACATAGGAAACACGACCCTTATCAAACAGTGGGAAGCCACATGGCTCACTATGGCATGAAAGCATTGGAACATGAAGAATCCCCCTGTGATGACATTTTCAAAGGGGTCAAAACCTATGAGGAGGTGTTAGACAGGGTACAGATGTTATCATCCGATTTACAAACCAGTCTCCTAACCTTCCAGAGACACAGGCGAAGCGGCTTGCCCAAGGTATTGCAGGGTGAAGCAACAACATCTCCTCCATAACAAGAAAACATTCCCCCAAGATTCAGACACAAAGCATAGGATAAAGAAGACACCGAGGGAAATTCACAGGGGGGTAGAAGGATCTGCACAAAACAAAGAAGTCCCACAGACAGAAAATTCAGGAGCAGAAACAGAGAGAAGGTCTGGGACACCTCTTGAGTCTAGTCAATCTACCCCCCCTTCATCATCTACCATTCATGTTGATACCCCCAAGACTGCAGGAGAAACAAAATCCACAGATTTGGGTAATCCCATCACTTCCTTGACCCCTTTGCAATCTACTTTTGGGCTTCCTCAGATAGGAGTCATATATGCTAGTGACCTCAACCCTATCTCCAGAGAATAAATTCCTCCCTTTGATTACTTCTTCAGTAAAAAGAGGAAGGTTGTATTAAAGCAGGAGATGTATATGAGAGAAGGTGGAATGGTAAAGAAACACAGGGTGTTGGTGGATGGGAAAAACTTGGAAGAGGGATATTTCCCTACAGAGGTGGCGAGATCCATGGGAGCACTACCAACAACAAATCTATTCACCATTGACAATATGAGAACAAGGTTGAAACAGAGTAACCACAGGATAGTCCAGTTGCAAAGCCAACTAAAATATACAGAGAAAAATATCAAAGAAGAAATAATAAAGGTCTAGAGCAGGCCAGAGCTGCTGACAAGCAAGAAATTCAATCGCTTAAGTCAAGTCTAGACGAGATGAATGAGAAGATGTAGACTAGCCAAATACAAGTTATTCGGCAAGAAGAATTGGTAGGACAATTGTAGGCTAAGTTGAATTCAAGAAATGGCCAAGTTATAGATTTGAAAGTTTTTCAGGACCAGTCACTAGAAATACATGCGAAGGTGGAAGCCGAGCAACAGAAAGTAATCTCCCAAGTAGAGATTATTTAGAATTATTTTCAGGAAGCAAGCAATTCTCTTGATAATATTAATTTTAAAGAAAAAGAAGCTAAAGCAACAAGGGCAACTTTTCAAAAGGCAATTGTATGTTCAGAAAACGAAGAAGTATTGAAAACTCCAAATCTTTATGTCACAGAGAAAATCAGAGGCGATATCATGCTCAAGGTGTGGGAAACCAACATAGCATAAAATAAGAAAATAACTAAAGAAATCAAAGACAATTGTGAAGAAATCTTTGATTTGTTGGACAAGGAATCATTAGGTATTGGAAGAGACCATTTCACTGGGCAATTAGGACAGATAAACATTGTAAGACACCAGTTGAATTTCAAAGAGGGTTTGAACGAAATTCAGATGGAAATTTCACAGTTAAAGGAAATGGATGTTACCCTAATAGAAAAGTGGCTAGTGAAGCCCAAATTGAAATTTCAATCAATTAAGTTTACTGGTAAGGGGATCGAAGACCGACTTCCAAAAATTCAGAGAAAATTTTATCTGTTCGAAGCAAAGGATTTTCCAGAGCCTCCCAGAAGTTTTGGACACTTTATTGAAAAATGTATTGAATGTATTGAGTTGAAAGAAGGAGATACTTCAATAAAACAATGAAGTATCATTTTGAAAACTTGTATTATCGAGATGATAAGAAAATAAAAGATAATCATGTAAACAGTTGAGGTTTGCATTTTTGTAACTGTTTTCCCCTAGGAGTTAGGAAATGACCAACCATCAATGTATGGGTGATCTAGCATAAGTATAATTTGAGGAGATTGAAAACGGGCTTTTTCTGGGTGCATGGTAAGGAAGAATTTGAACATATTTTTGAATTAATACAAATACAAACGGAAGATTCCAAATCTGGTCAAGTTTGAGTTATGTGTTTCTATGTCGTTTCATATTTTTCATATATGTCTTTAATGAACTCTTAACTACAATTTAGTACAACATCTACTGTGGTGATTTTTTATTCTTGCAATTTAATCATTTACAGCTTTTCCTTTGTATCGACTATCAGCAGATACAAGACCTGTAAATGTTTTAAATTTCAATATGATATACTTCATTAAGAGTTTTTCCTAACTATTTTCTTCTTCTATCATAAAATGAGATTCCTCTTTAATTGATGCCTCACCTTGTTCGACTGCTTTATGTTTTCTTTTCATTTCATGCATACTCCCTTTTTCAAAATTTAACTCAAATACCAGAAACAACCTTTAGTTTCGTCATTCTATTAATTCAAAGTTTTGGAGTTATTCCTATATGTTTTGAAACAGAAATAGTGAACTCTTAAAAAGAAAACAAAGAATCTATCCTTTCAGTCTTCATCCCTCATGATTGTTCCAATTACAATACAGCCTAATATCGAACCTGGACTATCAGATCAAACAAGCATCACTTTGAATTTATTCAACACCATCCTACAGACAGCAAATAACCGGGTTGAGTTAGAACACTCATGGGTAGTAATTGAAAGAGACATTAGTATCCAGAAAAACTGGGAAGCTAGATAGACACAGTTAAGGAACCAATAATAACCCTTTTCATATAACTTACCTTTTTATCCTTAACCTTATCTATATTTTCAGATGTCTTGAAGATGTACTTTAGATCCTTAAAGTACAAACTCATGAACAACATATTTTTGGCGTCGTTGCCGGGGAACGAAGAAACAAAGTTTTTTCCCTAGGAAGAACAACATTGACACTTTCTCTCTTTGATAGTGAACAAAGATTGAAAACCGTATAAGGCTACCTTTATCTTTTACTTGGTGACTCCACGATAAATAAACTGGCATTTAACGAAAAGAATACTAGAAAAAACCCAGACGACAAACAGACTTCGCATGTTCTCGATCCAGAACAAATTTTAAAATCAAGAAGATATTTTAAACAGACTGTATCATCGACAAATAGGTTTTATCAACCTAAAATTACAGAGTCAAACACTAGGGGTCTTTTTGAAATATCAAATACCCCACCTCCTTACGGAGGATTACCTACCAATAGGATAGCTACCCTTGAGCCTGATTTGGTCTCGCCTGATTTTAAAACTGGAATTTTCCCAACCGTTTCTTTCACCAATAGAGGTAAAAGATCTGCATCACTTCTCGCTTCAATAGACACTTCTTCACTTCATGAAGTTCATTTTCCTATCTCTCAGAAATCCTACAATCAACCTGTTCTTCTCGACACAACTCCTATTGAATCTCATTTATATTCACCCTATGAGTCTGAAGAAACTAGTCCACTTTTCCCTAGTTCCCCTTCCTCAAGTTTCTTGTCCCTCGATAACCAATTTCCTGAAACCCTTCCAAATAGTCTCCAAGCAACAACCTCTAAATAATCAATGGTTGTGGCTAGAGGAGGTGCTGCTGGAGGTGGTGTTGGAGGAGGAGGAGCAAGTGGCCAAGTACCACCCCCTCAAATCTTTGCAAAGGTGGCTGCTAGATATGATCCTTTGCTCCTCCCAGTCCCCCTCCACGACTTACCTGAAAACTACATGAAGAATCTTCCAAAATTCACAGGAGAGGGTGATTTGACTACAACAGAACACATCAATTTCTTTGATCAATTCGCTGACATCCTTGGACTCAAACGTGAATATGTATACTCCAGACTCTTGGTTCATACTTTTGAAGGTCAAGTAAGAACCTAGTTCCGTGGTCTAGTAGTAGGATCTATATCATCATATGAGGAAATTGAAAATGCTTTTATTAGAAAATGGGGGAAAGGAAATATCATCTCTATTATCTAACTGAATTTGGGGCTCTAAGAAAGAAACACTCTGAATCAGTCCTCGAGTTCACCGAGAGGTTCAATAAATTGTATAGTAAGATTCTAGCTGAGGTCAAACCTTCCCAACCTGCAGCGAAAGTAGCCTTCATTGGAGCTTTCAACCTTGATTTCTCTCTGTTATTGAGGGAGAGGAGATCTGTAGACCTCACCAAGATGCAATACGGTGCCTTAGAAATTGAGCCAAACATGATGGCTTCAAGAAAGTTGAAAAGAAAATTTGTTACTGGAAACAAAGAAACTAGAAGATATAGAGATCAAGGGGGAATGTCTAGATCCGAAAGACAAAATGGATGACATGGCGAGAATAATCAAGGAGTTGTCTAATAAGATCTCAAGAATGGAACTAGATCAAGCGAAAAATGAGCATTTTCCTAGAAAGGATTTTAGAAGGAATCCTAACCCTCAAAATCCACCAAGATAGATTAAGAATGAGGATCAAAAAATCCAAACCCCCTTGAAAAGAGAAAACTTTATAGGAGGAGAAGATGTGGACGATTTTGTGGAACTAGAAGAAGACATCAATAATCTTGGCGACGACTGCCTACAACCTTTTTTAATGAGGCAAGATTATGAAAGATCTACAACTACAAAAGATAGATCCGCAAAAAACAAAAACAATGGTATTATTGAAGATTCAACCTATCAGGAAATTGCAAACGATATAATGGCTGAACTCCATCAAAAGTACAATCTAAGGCCTAGAAACAAGAGCCTCGCAACTCCCCCAATGAAAAATATTTTTCCGAGGGGTGAAACAGACGAGTCAGTTTCAAAAAACGTTGAAAAACAAACTATAAGAACTAAGACAACTGACACATAGCCCACCAAGACAAAGTCAGCAGAAACATCAGCTACAAACGTGCAGAAAACATAGGACCTTGTAATTGAAACTAAAACCTCACAAAAAAGGAAAGATGAAAAGAAGGGGTTAGAAACCGAAACCATAGAGATCGACAAAACAATAGGAAGTTTTAATATGGAAAATGAAATAAATAAAATCAAAATCCCTATACCTCTTGTCGAACTGGCAAAAAATCCAATTTATAGGAAACAAATCGCCAAATTAATCAGTTTTTTCAGAAAATGAAAGTCAGGTCGATGTTATAAATTTAGAAGATGACAAGCCTAACATAATTTTTGGCCCACATATTGAAGGTGCCAAAGACACCGTCGCCCCTTTCTATATCACTTTGACTGTGCACGATCACTTACTCCATAATTGCATGTTAGATTCTGGAGCCTCTCACAATGTAATGCCTAAAGCCATTATGGAGAGACTTGTTCTTGAAATCACCAAACCTTATGGAGATTTATATTCATTCGATTCAAGAGAAGTTAAGTGTATAGGCATGATAAAAGATTTAGTTGTTAATCTTGCACAGATACCCACAAAAGGCATTCTAATGGATGTGGTCGTCGTTGATATACCCTCGAAGTACAACATGCTCTTATCCAGGTCTTGGGGCGCTAAACTTGGAGGATTCCTCCAACTTGACATGACATATGCCACGATCCCGGTCTTTGGAGGACAGTTCACGCGTTTGTACAGAGAAACCAAATTAGCATTCACAGTAAGTGACCCACATAACCAAAAAAACTACCCTATTTATATTGCTGACCAAGATTTAGGCAATTGTATTTTATCTATCGATGATGATATCGATATATGTATAGAAGAAAGTTGTATAGAAAATAAAAAAGAAAAAGAGAAAGTAAAACAAGATGTATATAGCACTGGTGTTTGGAAGATATTTTTTGATGGTGCGTCATCTTATTTTGGGGCCAGAGTTGGGGTGTTTTTTGTGGCACCTGATGACAAATTCGTTATCCCTTTCTCTTATATCTTACCATGGAATACTTACCACACTAATAATGCATGCGAGTATGAAGCCCTAGTGTTAGGATTGGAAGATGCCAGGAGAATGAAAATTAAAAACTTGGAAGTCTTTGGCGATGCAGAGCTAATCGTGAAACAGGTAAATCGTCAATACCGGACCAAGCATCCTAGGTTAAGATCTTATCGGAACTGTGTTTGGGATCTGATCGGAAACTTTTTCTCCTCTATTAATGTTCATTATATTCCAAGAGTATAAAATCAACAGGATGATGCGTTAGCCAAAGCAGCTTCAACATTCACACCTCCCACTACTTTCAAATTAAAATACCATATACTAATGAAACATAGGCCTTCCATACTGAATAAAATGCAACATTGGTAGGTTTTTGAGGACGATGAACAACTCCAAATTTTTTTAGAGATAGTAGATGACTTTGCTGAAATGCATGCCGACCAAGAAAACCAAAATGACCCTATTTGGATCATGCAGGAAGGTGAAGACCCCCAAAAGTTTCAAGATCAAATTGCTAACCACCAGATGCTTGTTTTAAAAAAAATCAAATACCTAAGGGTCTGATCCCCTTAGAAAAGCTATTTAGTCATGATGACATCCCTTTGAAATCTACCTTACAGCCTCAGCCAGAGGAGGTTGAGGATTGAGATATAGGTACCAAAGAAGTTCCTAGGTTGGTGAAATTATCCAAATATATGTCTCTCAAAATCAAAAGAAAGTATGCGGAGTTACTTAGACAATATAAGCAATTTTTTGCTTGGTCTTATGACGAATTGAGAACTTATGACACTACCATAATGGAACATAAAATTCCTTTGAAGCCAGGTGTCAAACCTTTTCAGCAAAAACTTAGGCAGATTAACCCCATCCTATTACCAGTAATAGAAAAAGAAGTCAAAAAACTCTTGGACGCTAAAATCATTGTCCCACTGAGATATTCTAAGTGGGTAGCCAATTTAGTCCCAGTGAGAAAGAAAAACGGTGAGATTAGGCTGTGTGTAGATTTTAGAAACCTGAATCGATCATCACTCAAGGAAAATTATCCATTGCCTAAGATGGACCATGTTTTAGAAAAATTAGTTGGAGCTAACAGAATGTCCATGATTGATGGTTTTTTAGGTTACAATTAGATTGTTGTACACCAAGATGACAAAGAAAAAACTGCGTTCACTACCCCTTGGGGCACCTTTATGTACGAAAAAATGACTTTTGGTTTAATGAATGCAGGGGAAAATTTCCAACGAGCCATGGATATCGCTTTCATGGGTGAAAGAGATAAGTTCATCATTATCTATCTTGACGACCTGATTGTTTTCTTTAAATCTGATGCAGAACATCTAACACACCTCAAACAAACTTTCGAGAAGTTTCGCAAATTTGGTTTGTCACTTAATCCCAAGAAATCCCATTTCGCAATGCAAGAAGGTAAACTCTTAGGTCATATCGTGTCTAGATATGGAATCAAAATCGATCCCAAAAGGGTCAATGCAATAGATACCATAAATATTCCTAGAAACGTAAAATAAATTCAGTCTTTTCTAGGAAAAATAAATTTCTTGAGAAGATTCATCCCTAACTTTGCCGAAATTGTAAAATTGATTAAAGATATGATTAAAAAGAACAATGAGGTGAAGTGGACAAATGAAGACAAAGCGTCATTTCAACGTATCAAGAAAGTAATAAGCGAAGCACTAGTCCTGGCAAGCCCAGATTACACAAAAGATTTTTTGATTTTTTCTTTTGCCTCTGAACATACAATCACAGT
>JASDQU010438220.1:0-16504 GCA_032191745.1 Picea mariana
TATGAAGAGCTAAAGTACTTACATGGGATGCTACAATGATAAGGATTGTAATCGTTTGTCTTGTTCCTTACTAATAGTAACATAAACACTATTTTTCATCTTGGAATAACACTGAAAAGAGAAAGGTGGAGATATGTGCAAACCATCTATCGATTTCACTCTTGATATGGAAGTGAAGGTCAACCCCTTCCGCTCTTTCTTTCCAATATCAATAGTGGCTCAATCTAATTTCAAAACATCTGATTTGTGTATAGTAAGGGTGTTATAATGTTATTTTCCATCTAATAATTGGGTCATTATCACCTAAAGATCACTTCTCCCATCTAACAAAATTCACAACTTCTTCGCTAAGATTCTAGCCTAATTTCCACTTGGTCGCTTTTATCCTTCATTAAGGGAGTGACCAAAAGGGTTGGTCATTATTTCCCTCCATTAAGGGTGTTACCAAAAGGTTTGGTCGTGATATATGGATTGCCAATTCGCGATCGAGTCACTCTGTCTATGTGTATAGGTTGTGACCAAGCCTAGAAGCTCCTATTTTTGGATTTGGTTTTGATGGATGAGACTTCCCAATGATTTCTCGGGGTTTGGCTTCGAGAAGGATTATATTATGAGATAGAATATTTTAACCTACTAACCATATGGACTTATGTTACACATAAAAATTACTCACTCCCATGATGACATATTGTCATCATTACAAATGTCGCAAGTGTCACATTTTGGCCGCAAGTTGTCCCAACTGTCACAAACATCATACTGTCATATTGCCTATGTTGTGTCTCGAATGACATTACAAGAAAACTTAAGACACCCTCAAAGGATAGTTTAATAAGGAGAAATCATATGACAAAGAGTACAACGCTTTTACCATGGAAAAAACAACTCAAAAGTCATTTTTGAAGGCCAAAGCTCCCCTACCCACTGTGAGGGAGTGCCAATGCTCCCTACCCTCCTTTGGGGGAGCGTTGCAACACTATGTGCCCCATTTTGATGGAGCATTGACCTGTTTGAGGGAATCTTGGACTGTTGAGGAAAAGTAGGGATAAATCCCCCTCATCTCTGGAGTTATTTGGATTGGAATATGAGGTCAAGGATAGATATTAGGGAGGATCCACAACTAATGGAGAAATATCCTCAACCTATCCCAAGAATCTATAAGGTGGTTAGACCTCTCCAAGACTATATAAGGAGGTCACTTCATGGTGAAAAGGGGAGACATTTGAAGGGATCAAACTTATGATCTCATAAAGAAGATAATCAGTGAAGCATAGTCATTCTTCTTGTAGATCATTTGAGCAAAGGGTTTGGAAAAAGAGAGCTTGGTGAGGCTGTTGCATATGCATCTACAGTTGTAAACACTTTTCTTTTTTTTCATTAATATATATGTGCTTGGCCTATTTCCTTCAATATTATGTTTATTTACATGAACTTGTCTTTAATACATAGATCTGGTTTCAAGCTAATCATAGTAGAATAGGAAGCATGCTTTTTCTTTGATTGGATTTCAATACTTCTCAAGGAGCTTGGAGATTGGAGCTCAACTCGGGCTGGAATGAGGACAAGCATTGCAAAAAGGTACATGTTCTTCCTCTTCTTTATACATTAGTTTAGATAGGTTTAAACGAATGTCAGTGATCAACGTTAGCACCTTTTGAAAGGGAATTTTTTGAGTGATAATTTATCTCTTTTTCGACCTTGCGAGACTAACATTATGAAAAAAGACAACAATGGAGTCATATTTAAGTTCTTTTCATACTCTATAAACATGAAAAAACATCGATTTTAGCTTCTCTGGACTTGTTAAACAATCATACATTAAAGGGCCCATATGGGACTGAACCCTTACTTCTTCCATTTCGTTAAATAAAGGAAGAGGGACTTATCGAAGGTGAGTTATATCGATCATGTGTTACCATCCTCGATATTGTTAAAATAAAAAGGAGTACTCATCTATATGAATGGGGGAAAAATTTGAAGGAAGCAAGCCAAGCAGTTTTAAAAAACATTACAAGTCACTCTTACAGTCGCTATTGAACACAACACTTTGTCTTTGCACACATTTTAATCCGTTGAACCTCTTCACTAAACCAATCCTTTGAGTTTTATTACTCCTTTGGGTCACACGATGAAAGTCAGAGTATCCACTGGATCATCATGTTTTGGTCCATGCCATGTTTCAACTGTTGTGCCTCATTGTTCAAGGAAAGTATCTGCCTCAAGAGTCAACCATCACAAATATCCTATTTCAATACCCGTGTCAGTCCATGTTCATTTGATATACCAATTTAAATCAATTTGTCAGTTTCTTGTCGTTGACGGGGGATACATCAAGGCCCTCCTGCAACGAGTCTATTCCCGTCAACTTCAACACATCATTCGAGAACTAGACTTAGAAACCAATTAGTACCTTGGGACCTACATGCCTCAATGGCAGTCATCCTCACTTTCGATAGTGGATTTAGATCATTGGCCCCTGATTGGATGATTCTATGAATGTTTGACTTCATCTCATCTATTCACATTCGTTGGAATGTATTAGGGTACCTTGGGAATCATTGACATCAATGGTGATTTCCCTCGCACTTTTTCACAGCTTACCGCATTGACCGATAATCAAGTGGTTTCTTCCATGTTCAACATCAAGACATCTATTCACATGGTTAGACTCGTACAACATTAGGATCAGTAAGAAGACCCTAGGTTGAGTGATCACTTTTGTATGTAATTTACACAGGTTGTGACGAAGTTTCTCTTGAACATTGACACATATACTGTCACATAGATCCACTTTGTATTGGTCTGTGGCTATGTCTTGTCATCTCATAGATCCACTATGTATTTTTCATGGCTACGATTAGTTCAAGTCATGGAAGTATAGATCCACATTGTATCTTGGGTGGCTATACCTTTTTGTTAATACAATTATGGATCTGCAGTGTATTTTATGGCAACCATACCTTGCAAGTCTTTATCACGCAAGCATAGGTATGCCTACCTCGTGTTTGAAACATATCATGATATTTGTTTGATGGTTGTTTGCAGCTTCTACCAGGTTCTCTGAGTCCATACCCTTGTTTGAAAAAGTATACAAAGTACTTAAGTCATCACTTCTTCTAACTTCGCACTTTGGGGGGCAATCTATTACACATCAAAATTACTCACTCCCATGATGACCTATTGTCGTCATTACCAGTGTCGCAAGTGTCACATTTTGGACGTAAGTTATTGCAAGTGTCGCAAACATCATACTGTCATCTTGCCTATGTCGTGTCTCAAATGACATTACAAGAACACTTAAGACACCCTCAAAGGATAGTTTAAGAAGGAGAAATCACATGAAAAAGAGTACAAAGATTTTACCATGGAGAAAACTACTCAAAAGTCATTTTTGAAGGCCAACTCTCCCCTACCCACTGTCAGGGAGTTCCATCACTCCTTGCCCTCCTTTGGGGGAGCGCTGCAACACTTTGTGCCCCATTCTGAGGGAGCACTGGCCTGTTTGCGAGAATCTTGGACTGTTGAGGAAAATCAATGATAAATCCCCCTCATCTTTAGAGTTAGTAGGATTCGAATATAAGGTCAAGGCTAGATCTCACGAAGGATCCACAACTGATGGAGAAATATCCTCAACCTATCCCAAGAATCTCTAAGGTGGTTAGGACTCTCCAAGCCTATATAAGGAGGCCTCTTCATGGTGAAAACGAGAAACATTTGAAGGCATAAAACTTATGATCTCCTAAGGAAGATAATCAGTGAAGCATAGTCACTCTTCTTGTGGATCATTTGACAAAAGGGTTTGGAAAAAGAGAGCTTGGTGAGGTTGTTGCATCTGCATCTACAATTGTAAGAACTTTACTTCATTTTCATTAATATATATGTACTTGGCCTATTTCCTTCAAGATTATATTTATTTACATGAACTTGTCTTTAATAGATAGATCTAGTTTAAAGATAATCATAGTAGAATGGGAAACATGTTTTTTCTTTGATTGGATTGCAGGATTTGTCGAGGATCTTGGATATCAGAGATCAACTTGGACTGGAACGAGGAGAAACATAACAAAAAGGTACATCTGCTTCCTCTTATCTATACATTAGTTTAGCTAGGTTTAAAGGGATGTCAATGATCAACGTTATCACTTTTCTGTCTTGTTCTTAGGAGTCTAGAGCCCAAGAGGGGATTCACCTGTCCGCATGGGAATTTCCCTATAACATAAATTGGCGACTCCATTGGGGACCAAAGCTTTCAGTTTTAGTTTCCTTCCTTGGTATTTTTTTTGGCCTTTGCTCACCTTTAGATATTATTCATGCTGTGTCTATGATTCTTAGATGTGTTTTTGGCTCTTGAATTCATTCCATACAAACTCAATTTCTGGTTTTCCTAAGTCTTTTTGAGTTCTGGGCAATTTTTTGGCCTTCTGAGAGCCCAACGCTCCCTTGCCTCTACCACCAGAGTGCTGGCACTCTGTTGCAACCTTTCACAGAGCATTGCAATGCCCTGGTTCCCTTGACACAAGATCGTTGGTCTTTTTTCTTTAAAAACATTATGGGGAGTTGATCTTTGAGTCCATTTTTTCAGATTGCACCTGCTCAAGATTACTACCATCTTAGTGTGTCCCTGTTTTGGCCAACAACCGATTGATTTTTGATAATTGATTATATTTTTCTTGGATTTTTGATGTTTTTTCTTTACTTCTTTTTCACTTATCTGATTGAATGAAAGTTGTTGTAAGGAAATTCAGAGATATGTGCACCATTCCATTTTATCTTTGAGGTCATTTTTTTAGGCATTTTCTTCTTTTTTGAGATTTTTGGTTTTCTTTTTGAATTTGGTTTTCTTTGTGTTTCTTGTTTGATCACAACAAGAGTGTACTTTTGTTGATGTGAAGTTGGCTTCCAATTTCTTAAATCTCATAGATATTGAAGTATGAATGACATAGGAAGCTTTACATCAAACTGATTATCAGTCACATTTAAACAAAAAGATACATTTTCATGATTGGTTTTTGGATATTAGAACGAATTTATGAATATTTTAGCATCATATTGGATTCTTGATTGAGAAAAAGTTGCATGAGGTTATTTCATCTTAGTGTTTGATAGTGAAGGTAAATTTCCCTCTCCTTCCCTTAAATAGACATTCATTGAAAGAAAAGACTGCTTATCATTTGTTATGCATTTTTTGGGAATTGAGTCATAATATCATCAGTTTCACTCTCATACACCCCTGAGTAAATAACAACTACAAAATCAACGTTAATCAAAATTGATCTAGAAATTTTTGTTTTTAGAATCTTCCACCAACATTAAACTAGGATTACCGCTTTGGATTAGAATGTGAGCACAACTCTCCAAAGAATTCAAAACAAACATTAGCATCTTGCGATAGGGAGATAAAATGAAATTGTCATATAAGCTTTCTAGGATCCCCCTATCACATAGGGGTTACACATGAGGTCACGTTCCAAAGAGTTACAGAGAATATTCCTCCATGGTCCAATCGTTCATAGTAGTTAGATCGTATATTGGGGGTTCTTCTTAAGGATCAATTGTCTTCATTTGGTCTCGATGCTTCATGAATTATGAATCTGTTCAGGGTCCTCTCGAGTTCTACCGATCCACTTGTCCTTAGTTCTCTTGAAGGATTTTGGATTTTTTATCATCCCCATACACTTAAAATGGATTGTCGACTATACCCACCCAGGGGCCGACTGCGATTTGGTGTCCTTAGTAGCCATAATATTTAGGGTTTTTTACACAAGGTCACAGGGAAGGGAAGTCTTCATTGTACCTAGAACAAATGGTGGTCAAACTCACTCGAGATCCTTGGAGGGTAAATCAACAATTAATTCGTGGAAGCTTGCACCAAAACATAATTTTGTTAAGCAGGTCGCCATCATAGTTGTTCTGCCTACTCCTATCCTATCCCCTTCTTGACTTGATCATGTGACATTGGATTTCATCACCAACTAGTACGGTCATCGAGAGAAGTTTTTTTTTTCTTGGTTTGATTCCTAGATTTCTAAGCATATGTTGTTTCTTTTCTTTAGTCAGCCATAGATTTCCTATTTCTTTCATTACTTAGCTCAAGCAACATCAACCTTTGTTGTTCATGTAGGATGAAAGAGTTACCCCCATAAGATCCGGAAGGTTATCTACCTTTGCTTCCCAACTCTTCAGAAGGCCCTCTTGAGGCTCATAATGAATTAGGCTCTGAGGTTGGAAGCACACACTCTTTGGAACAGTTATGAATTGTTTCTGATTCTTTGGAAGATTTTCAAATCAACCCAACTTTGAGTATTAGGTGAGAACCACATTTTTTGTAGGTGAACTCGACTGGGGAGGTTGTTTTTATTTAGGCTACCTAAGCACCCACCAGACCTAACATAGGATCTGGAGTAAAGGATCCTTTTTTCCAAAGTGAACCATTTAGGACCTCGACTCATACGGTAACCTAATAGCGAGTCCTGATCAACCTATGGCATCACAAGTTCCTCATATGTATGTTGTTTATATGGTACCTTTAAACCACTTTACTGGTACGACCATCATCATCATTGCGGACCAATTCTTGAATGGATCTCACTCATACCCTACTATCTAGATGGCCCATTCCACTATGGTCCTTCATATTACTACAATCCCCACTAGAAATGTGACACCATCCCATGCTCCAATTGGAAGACCAAATTCATCAGTTCCACTTGGGTATAGAGCTTTGAATCATTCCATTACCAACACTACCCAGATTTCACCTGGAAATTCTATACCTACACCTTTATTTGGAGGAGCTGGTCTTGGTGGCTCTAATTAGGTTGGAGCCTCCAGTCATTCATTCACTTATGGTTTCCATATCCCTCTAGGAACTCAAGCTCACACTGGGGGGAAACCTCCATTTGGGAGTCAAACTGAAATGGGGAAATGATCTCATCTTGGGGGGAAATCTCAAACTCGATTCCATAACCCGTTGTATGGACAAAATGTGACACCAAATCCTTGGCACACTCCTTTTCTGGGAAATCCACTATTCATTGGGGGGAAACATACTCAAGGACAACAACAACCTTATCCTCCTTATGGGAAAATTTTTTATCCCCCTTATGGGAAAACCCATAAATAGACTTATAATCCTCATAACCCATTAGGTTATCCTCCATTTGCACATGTTTCTCAACCATCATCGAATCATGTTTATTCTAGTCAGCAACAACCATATGTAGGAGGACCTATTGGAAACAATTATCCTCCTAACCCAGTTTATGGTCCTACTGGTGTCTCTATGCCACACCAGTATCATCCTGAAGTTAACCGACAACTACCATTTCTCATGACTCTAGATCTCCCAAACTTGTCTCAGTTAGCGAATGATCCTATATTTCATTATCCATTTTGGCCAGTGATCCCTACTAAATTACCTTCCAATATTCCAAAATTTGACGGTAAACCTAGAGAAGACCCGAACAATCATGTGATGAATTTCCATTTATGGTGTTCATCGAACTCCTTAATGGATGATTTTATACGTTTACAACTTTTTCAGCGAACACTTATGGGCTCAACAACCAAGTGGTATATTGAACTCCCACATGATTCGTTCCAAGATTTCAACTCCCTTTCCATTCCCTTTCTCACACACTTTCAAATACCCATTCGATACGAGAAGGGTACCAAAATCTTGACCTACCTTCGTCAGAATAACTCTGTGCATATCTCCGATCATATTCATGAGTGGAGACAATTATGAAGGTTGATCAAAGCAATCATTCCTGACCAGTTATTTGCAGAATGTTTAACTAAATCATTGTTACCCCTGATTTCTCATGATGTCTCCATGGGTGGTGTAGTCACCGAGGAAGAGGCCATTTCTCGGTCTTAGTACCTAGATTTGGTCTATTCACAATTTGGTACTTTGTATTAGTTGATCCCAAATGGTACCTGTGTAACTACCGATCCATCTAAACCGTCATCCACGTCACATGCATATGGAGTTATCCACTCCGTAAAAACCCAATCTTCTTTCCAATCCACTGGAACGGAAAATCGAGTTGCTTCGACACCCACTCCTAGTTCGACCACACTCTCCTCTACCTCCCCCCAAACTCAAATCTATGAGGTGAATGCAGTTCAATCTTTCCCTTCACAACAATATGGAGGTAACAAGAAGACAAAGAACAAACCCAATAAGAATAATAAAAATGAACAACCCAAAGCTCAAAACCCAAAACCTTCTACCGAAAAGAAACCACAATGGAAGACAAAATTCCCATGTCTTATTTTTGGTGATGATCACTACACTAAATACTATCCATGTCGTGATGAAGTGGACAAATTTTTTAAGGGGAATTCCCAACCCATTGTGCTTACTCATCCTTTTCCTTAGCAACAATCTATGGTTTCTCAAACCCCCTCTCTAGGGGGTAGTTCTAGCCACCCTTTTCATGATGAAACCTCGACAAGTGCCCATATTTATCTATTTAACGGGATTGATTTAACCACTCGCTCTATGACCTACGACACACCAACTAAACCTGACAAAGGAAAGTTCACTAATGATACTTTACCGAATCCATCACCATCCTCTGTTAGTTCTCCATCTCTTAGTTCTCTGTCTGGATCACTTCATATCGAGAAACCTACGTTTGACTCTATATTATTCCCTCCTAAGAGCACTATCCATCAATCTACTTTTAATCATAGTTCACATGCTGCCCAGAACTACAACATTCTTGAATATTTGGCTTAAGAATCGTGCTTTGTGTTTGCATTAGAGGTTCTACAGAACTACCCAAGTCAACGTAGAATGCTCTTGGTTTCTATTGGTGCTTTTGATCCTTAGTCATCCAACCATATCATGTTTAACCTAGACAATTTTACATCTCGACTCTCCCACCAAATTTCTTTTCAAATTGATGTTGTTGTTCACAATCAACAAATTCACGGAACTATCTTGGATGAGGGAGCCTCTACTTGTGTCATGTCTTTAGCGTGTTTTAAAGGCTTAAAATCACCCGCACTTAACAAATCCCCCACAATGTTGTGTGCATTCGATGGGCAAGTTTTTCATCCTCACGGACTTTTTCAATCCCTATCCATCCAGTTGGGTGGCAAAACCATCTCTGTTGACATCGAGATGGTCGATTCTCCCCTCTATTACAACTTATTAATAGGAAGAATTTGATTTAATGCTATGACTGTTGTTTCTTTGTCGGTGTTTCGATGTGTACAATTTCCTCATCAAGAAAAAATTGTCACTATTGATCAGTTAGATTTTCGTACACCTGACGCTCGTGCTCCCTCTACCAACAATATTCCTTTCTTGGGAGATCAAAATATCACGTATGAAAGTGTCAGTGTAGGATTGTTAAAATATTCCACCCTTATGGGTACCTTCCCTACACCACTCCCTTCTACCATGCATCATATTGCCACAGTCAATATGATTTCAACTATGACTTCTCAGTCCTTGGAATCATCTGATCCCTGGATTGTACCTAGTCCTCTAGAGTTCGATGCACTAGGTGACACCATGTCGCTTAGTCCAATCGAGGCTTCATACGCTTCTATTCAATCAGCCTCTCCTTTTCAACATTTTAATAATATTCTCTCAATACTCACCCTTTCCGATGAGTTCATTGAATGGGATAGATATTTTGATTTTAGCTATTTCATGCTCAAAATTAAAAGGAGGACAAAATTTCTCTACCTCTTTTCCACTCGCTTCTCAGCTTTCATCTGGAGTTTTCTTCGAGGCTTCTTCCTTCGAATATGCCTTCTTCATCGCATCCTTGTTCATGCTATCTAGCCTTGTTAGGCTTGTGGAAGGGGAGTCTGCTGGGGGTTTCCTTGTGAAATTTGTCTGCTGAGGCTCAGTAGATGCTTCCTTTCTCCTAAAGTTGTATCTTTTCTAAAACTGCAAGATGGCATTCTGGTAACCTTTTCTGAACTCCTCTGTCTCCCAAGAAAATGTGTCATAATTTTATACAATTCATATGTTGTCTATCTCGAACATAAAATCATCGTTTCTTCTCATGTGTCGATCATGTTCGCTTTTTGTCAAAAATACGCACAGGTTCCTGTCATCGCAGCGATGCATTTGTTCTTTGAACATCTGGTCAAAGTCTTCATCTACATAGTTATTTTGGAAAGGAGGCCTTGTCTGTTGGTCATCTTGATCTCTCTGCTCCATCTATCTGATCTGAGGATATTGACCCCTCCTGAGGTTCTTATTCCTGGGATGGGGGTCCTCTTGTTCCGGACTAGCCGATCTATTTACTACAGAAATTTTATCCAGTAGATTCTCCATGGTTCTCATCATTAAGTCAATTTTTTCATCTACATATCTCGACGTTGATGGTGACACATCCCCTTGGAGCCTCTTCTTGCCTCTATTTAATCTTGGTTTGATCTTCCTCAAAACCATCATATTCACCTCGACCTCGATTTAATTTCTCATTATCACATCTAGGCTTACTTATATTCTCTTTCTCAACAACAAGGAGAAATCATTATCGAAAGAGTCGGCGTATGACAACTAAGAAGACCCGAGAGGTGGGTGTACTTCTGCGGGAATAAAGTTATAAAACTCCATGAAATGACATGATAATTCATGCATCGTCTCTTCTGACGCCTTCTTCATGTTATTGTACTACGTTAACAACTGCAAGGGGTTCTTCTTGTCTCCCAATCTGTTGATGAAAGATGTTTTGAACGCATCGAAGTCTGGAATACTTGTTGGTTGTAGGGATTTGAACCATGTCCTCACCTCCCCCATGAAACTCTATGTGAACATCCTCTTTTCGCGTCTACATAGTCTACTTCTTCCAGGTCGATGAAATTGTTGAACCAATATAGATGTTTCTGGGCCAAAACGTTCCCTTCAACATCATAGAGCTTGATTCTTTGGCCATAATTTTGGGGAAAATCGTGAAGTTGGGCAAGAATAATGAGGGGGGTGAATATGGTAGCCATGGGTCCAGGAGGGCTTGAGATTTGAGGGATATTATTAGAAACTAGGTCTTGGAATCTCTTTTGGTCGAAAACTATCTCATCCAAGCTAGTTTCCCACTTAGACCTAAATAGGATTTGCTCAAATAACTCATCAAACTCTAGGTCGTCAATGCTTTGTGCACCGTCTTTAGGTAAGGACAGGCTTCTGTCCAGAAAATAAAATGGCTCCGGCGCTTGCTCTCTAGTCTTACATAGAATATTCTTGGGATTGTACACGGGCTCTGTAGGGTTTGGGTCAGGATTTTCTCTGGTAGAGATCGTCTTCAAAGCTAGGGTTCTTGAACTTCGCTACTTGATGCTACTGGTCTTTTTGACTGGACTTGCCAGGGTAAAGGTTTCAACCAGTACAAATGTTTGTCCCTCTGTTACCCTTAGGGGTCAAACTACAATGTTAGTCATTCTCCCAGGGAAAATCTATTCAATTTCATCCCCGACAATAGCATTGGAATGTTAGCACTCTGTAAATATATTCAGCTGATAAAAAAATGACGAAGGTAAGTTTTTCAAGCAACTTTAAGGCCCAAAACTAGCCTTTCAAACCTGGAGAGGGCTCTTTTGGGGGACTCTGTCTCTGCACGTGATATGTATTTAAAGCAGTGGCTAGATTTAATACCTTGGATCTAATGGGTTCTGGTTATGTTGGCACAAGAAAATAAGACATTGGGCTGTGGAGTCAATTCTAGGAAACAACAAAAACAAATGACTTGTTGACTGAACTTTGAGAGGATAAAGTCTAAGTGAGCAACATTATTCAGTGCAAAAGAGTAATGTGTGGCGGAAAGAAATTACAGGAAGTAAATTGGAGCACCGTTACAGGTGAATTCAAGGTTATCCTTTAAAGAAAACATTTTGTCTAAGTGGCACAAACAAGGGGCACTGCGTAGCGAATCCACAGGTTCGAACATTCATTCTGAAGTAGACAAAAAAAGATATGGAAAAAGATAACAAAAAACACACACGCAAAAAAGGGAAAACAATACATCCAACTTCTACAATTAGAATTTTTTCATCAAAGTTACAGGACTTTTGCATTAAGTTTCAGACGAAATTCAATTAAATCAATAACTATTGTCTATACCAATTTTTCCAACCAACCTAGCTTACATCGAAAAGATCAAATATATAAATGAGGGAGCTACTTTGGCTACCCTATTCTTCTAACTACTATCCCTACAAATTAGGGAACCGACTGTTTTTCTTCACAAAACTCTTCGCATGACCTTTTCCAAAAATATACACAAGTACATATGGCCACATCATGATCATTGCAATCCACCATGTGGATTTGGTTGTCGATCAGGTATCTGGGTGGACATATGTCTGTCAGAGTTCCACTGTCTTCTGTAACGATTTTGTTTTTCTAGCACGCGCTCATTTGTTGGTGGAAGTGTGCGCGACAAGTGCTTGTAGATAGTTATGGACGTTATCAAAATGGCACAATGTCTTGGGTTTTGTCTCCTACAAATTTTTCAAGATTTTCCTTCTGTTTGTGAATACAGGAACAAACTCAACTAATCTTGTTTCTTTTGCTCACTGTCAAGAGCTACGTGGGCTATTTCTTCAGCCGCTTCACCTTCTATGGAGTGTTTGGCATACTTTTCTTCCGACAACCGTTGGGCTTCACGCAGTTGTACAATCATATAATGCACCTCATGGAGATGCCTTTTGATCCACATCACATTCTCTTCGTGACCTCGTGCTGTTGATTCTTCTGTAATCTTTGTCACCAGGTGTTGTCTCAACTCCCTATTTTCTTGGTATAGTTCGACAATGGCTAGCTTTGCTTGTTTCAACTGTTGATCTGTCTCTTGATCATTTGAACCCATGGAATCTATCCTCCTCATTCTACTACCACTTTCTCAGTTGGTGCCTTCCAAGGGCTCCAAGAAGATGATGTGCATGAGTAATTGTCCAGCGATCGGTCATGCACGTGACTCATCTGAGATTTGAATTTCCTTGTCTTCCTTGTTCTTCCTTGGTTTGGCCCTTGTCCAAGGTATATGATGTTGGGTAAATGGGGCTTTTTCTATCCTTCCTTCTGGCGTAGATCCTTCATCCCTACGGGCGAAAGGAAAACCCCTTCTTCATCTTTGGGGATGCCCGTTGCGAGTGAGAAAGAATCCCAATCACTCTGAGGCTCGGGTATGGTGATCCTGCCACAATGTGTACCTTTCTTCTTGTTTTGAGAGGTCTCTATGTAGTTTTCAGTATGTGTCTTGCACCCAGTATATCGGGTGGATTCCCAAAAAGGAGAATTTTATCGATCTAGGACTACGAGAAAACTTACAAACACAACTTGTATCTAATTTCGTGAAAAAAATGGGTGTAGAAAATATTGGATTTATAACAGATTGGACGGAACAAAGAAATGTACCAAAGAATAGTGAATCCATGGTGACCAGATGTTGTGAATCGAACCACAAATATTCCATAACATATCCCTGCATGAAAGGTACATGCGATAAGGTTTGCAAGGCATACGTGATGTGAACACTGGGATTTTTCATTCCTTCAACCCTCATGATGAACTGATAATAGCTAGAGTACTTGCTGAAATGACTTCAATTAATTGCTTGACTCTACCTGGGGCATATAAAGACTATCTTTTGACAGAACCCAACTCTTTGGGAATGACATACCTGTACTATTTACGTATGCTTCAACTATGACACCCCTTCCCATTTCCAAGCACCAACCAACCACTTACTAATTTAGACTATTTCACTTTTACATACATGAATTCACATGTTTGGATGCATGGGTCACAACATGACTAAAAGCCGACTCTAAATGGAAAGAAAAAATGGCGGCGCTAACAACTTGCAAGTCTAAACTACCTACAATTCCTCTCTCTGGTGCTTGGAAACATCGTTTTGTGAGTACTAGTATCACACTAGACTCTTTCTCCTATGTGACCATGCACTATAACCTCGATCCAAACACTTCATGAATTCAAGCTTCGTAACTTTCTCCACCTCTGCCTTTGGTTCCTTCCGAATCACTTTTCCTGAATTCGTGGATCTCTGCCACGTGTCTCCCTGGATTTGATGGTCCAGTTGTACTTCGTGTTTTGCGACTTCATGAAATTTCACTTAGTCCACACTTAAATCCTATAGACCTCGATCTCGAGGATTTTTAATCCACTGCCATGTATCCTCCTCACAGTCAACAGTTAGGATTCTCTTCCTAACTTCATGACTTCAACGATATTGCTTCTCAACACCTCGAAACACTCTGACCTCTAAAATGTCGAAATTCCTAATGCCTAATTAACCCTACAACTTTTATCAGATCTCGTTGTCTGGAATGATCCTAATCCCTCTTGGATGGATCTCTCTCATTGACCTCGGGAAACCTTAAAGGATTCCTACCTTTGAATATTTCTCATCGCTCTCCCTCTTGAATGTTGTTCTTTCAAACTTTTTCCTCCTCAGAATGCTCTCTTTGACACTTAGTTGAACTTTCACCTATGCACACCTTACAACAGGTCCTCCTCCACGAATTTGGCTTCTCTTTCAATAGTTCTCTCTACTTCTCCTGAGCTTCTGAGTCAAAAGACTCTATCGCACACTCCTTATGGACAAACTTCCTTCAAGCTATCTCTCCAGAACTTTATGAGCCAAAGAGGACTTTCTCACACACACCATCCAGATACTATGAAATCATTGCACACATAAGTTTCATGTTATCTCTTCTGAGCTTATGATTCGAAACTGACTCTATCAACGCACTCCTTTCAGACACTATGCACACTTTCACTTGCTCATAGAAGATAAACAATTGAATCTTATTTAAATATTCACAAGTTCATACATTCAACCATGTAAATGAATTCATAAACACAAGAACAAGAAATAAGAGAGAATTGCAAATAAACATAAAGTATACCATTCATTCATTCATATAGACAAAACAACATCATATATGTGGGACAATGATTCTCTGTTATATTCATTCAGCTAAAATATACATGTGTTCAGATACTGCTTCTCAGTAGCTCTCAACTCTCATCTAAAATGGAAACCTATACAATAGATTCAACAACCTATCAACAACCTCTACTGGGAAGCAATACAAATATTTATACAAGAGGGTCCCTTTGAGCCTTTCCCTCCAAATACTCTAGAGCTATCCCATCGAAATAAAATCTTTCAACTACTAGAATTTATTACAATAAATATTTGTGACAGACATATAATATCAAATAGATTGAATTTGTACTGCACACGACTTCATTAAAAGAAAAAACATTCTCCAATGATCCTCATGTGACGATCCCCCTCAAAACATCAAAGAGGTTCTTTAATTACAATCCCTTCAAAATACTTACACGATATGCTACTTTGAATTTTAAAATTCACTTCAAAATGCGTGTTGTCGCTTAGCTGTCCTTTGCTTGTGATTTGTTGGTGATGCTCCTACATCATCCCATCATCTTGAACCATGTTATTATTTTCATCTACTTCCATGGGATCATTAACTTGATCTTCATTATCCGCTTCATGTTCCTCATATTGTAAAACATCATTTCTGCTACTACTTGGTGCTTTCTGCAGAAAGTTAAGGGGAAACTCTAACTTTATAATTACAAACAATAATGCAAAATTAGTGCATGTATAAAATAGTATAAACGTTTGAGAATATAGTCAATATTAAAGAACATAATTAATATATAGATAGATAATTACCATGGGACGATATTCATTTGATCCCCCATCCATGTGCCCATATTTTCTACAATGTGCTTTAGCTATTTCTATTAAAACTCTTTCAGGATGTCTAGTACAACATTTTTGCAAGGCAAATAACATTTACCATCACCCTTTTCACCCTCTTTATTTTTTTTCCCACCTCTAATGTTTTCTGACATTCTTCCCCACATACATATATTGATGATTATCTTATAAAATTGAGAGGTGTATAATATAACATCTATTATATTTTTCTATTATAACATATGAAAAAAAAACTTGGTTTTTGTTCGCCAAGAATACCTCATACCATTTTTGAACTGTCGTTGTTATAGAAAAATTTTCTCCACATTCCTAAAATGCAACATATTTATAGATTTTATTGTTGCAATATTGGTTGTTTTCATTGATGTCAACCCTAGTCACTGATTTTGGACCCCTCAATTGATCGAAGTAGATAGACATGAAGAAAATTACACATGCAGATACAAGACCCATGGATGGATAGTATAAGTCATGCCACTTCCGGTGGTATGTGGCACGCCACGTGAATCCTCACAATTGAGGAGAAATCAATTTTTGAAGATGGCAATGTGAATTGAAGAATAAACTACATGTCGACCCTAATGTTAAAAGGAAGTTACACAAAGGGTATACATACATCTCATTATACATTCATTTTTAACACACACAAGTTTATTAATGAATAAGGAGATATAAGTTGAATTTATGAAGAAATCTAAAGTAAAGAAGGCTGAATTTCAAGGGAGGGTGAAGTCTTTTGGTGATGTGTTCTAAGGTAT
>JASDQU010438220.1:18293-34282 GCA_032191745.1 Picea mariana
ATATAGTTTCCTGTGTACGAATTTATGAATCGTATGTTAAATATTGAGCGGCGGGCAGGCTGCACAAGTTCACTGTCCTAAATAAACCAGAATTGAATAAATTCTACCATTTTCTCTATAATCATTTTCTGGGAGGATTTTTAGAGAATACATTGAGTAATATTGTCTACAGGATCAAATTATTCCAATAATTGAATAATTGCATAAGTTGATGAAGTATCAAGAAGCATTATCAGGTTCTATGTGATTGTTGGTTGATGGTGATAATTTATTTTAAAGTTTTATTATCTCTCATATATTCTTGGGTGGAAGGAAAGGGCAAGGATGGATAGGTCAACCCTATATTGATATTGGAGGATTGTATCTTCCTTGTGGAGGTTTATCGCTCCCTTTATATTTGGAAGTTGTAGCTACCTTTGGAATTCATTACTTCCTTTGAACAATAATACATGATTACTTATAATATATTCTGCATGGTGTATTGGTGTATCTCTTATACTATTATTGATTGTTCATTTGATAATATTCGTTGATGATTAGAGATACATTAAATACATGATATTATTGAAGTACAAGTCCACAAATACTGATTTCTCTAAACACTGATTCACCTCGCTCTCAATATTTCCAAAAATTGGTATGAGAGTTGGTTTCCTTGAGAACAATTTATCCATTAGAAGGAAAATACTAAGAAAAAATGGAAGACAACAAATTGGAAATGGATACTATCCTTGATGGATTGACTGATTCAGTAAAAGCCAAGGTGGTATCATCTGCATCATCAAAGGATCTTTGGGATAAGCTACAGTATATTTATGCAAATCCAACAACAAAATAAGTTGAAGCAAGTTGCAATTCACACGTCGAAGAAATTCTTACAGGTGTGTTCTTTTGTTTTAATTATGAAGGAGTAGGACATATTGAACATGAATGCCCTTATCCAAAACTTGAAAGAGATGATATTGAGGAATAAGAAGAGTCCAATGAAGAAGAATACAATTCTGAAATAGAAGAAAAAATGGTTCAACAAGAAGATGAGAATTTTGAAAATTTTGATTCATGTTGGGATTGAAAATAACAAGCTCAAAAACACACATAGAAAACTAAGAAGTGAATTGGGTAGTTTTGAAAATACAATTGAAATATTGAAGAAACAATTTGAAGAATTTGAGAAACTAAGACAAGAAACCATTTCCTTGAAGACTCTTCTTGAAGAAGCAAGAAGAATGGAAGAAGTAAGAAATGTCAAGATGATGAAGAAAGAAGAATATTGTGAGAAACTTGAACAAGAAGTTGTCTCATTAAGGAAGAGATTTAGAAACTCTCAAGGGTCAAAAGACTTAACACATCTTATATGCATGGGTGAAGCTTCATACAAAGAAGATAAAAATGCCAACATAAATCTTGAAGAAAGATCCACATAGACAATTTTTGAGAAGTGGACCAAGGTGTCGGAAATAAGGAATGATTACAAAAGAGATGAATATCCAAGAAGACCTCCTACCTTCAGAAACCAAAAAAGCTTCACTCGGTATGAAGGAAACTACAGAAGAGTATATCATGAGCCCAGATGGACTACATCACAAAGAAGATCTCTTACTCATAAGTATCAAAATTTCTTTCTTGGTCATTGTTATACTTGCAAAAAATTTGGACATAAGGGAAGTAATTACAGAATCAATGAAAGGAAAAAATATGCAAGAAACATGAATGGTGTAAATAGAAGATATGGAAATGATCATGGATTTTTCAACATAAGTTATAATTCATTTTCCCCATTGATGGACCAAAATATTGTATGCTAGAAATGTAATTATCTTGGTCACAAAGCATATGATTGCAGATATATGAATGAAGATGCTCCTGTGCCAAATGTCCATATGCCAACCACAATATGGAGAAGGAAAGCGATTTCAAACAATGAAGATTGTCAAATAGCATTGACCACTGGAGAATGTAAAGAATAAGATGAATGGTACATAGATAGTGGATGTTTTTCACACATGACCGAGGATCAAGACAAATTCATCATCTTGAAGAGAAAGGGTGGCAATGTTGCATTTGGAGATGACTCATCTGCCAAAATACTTGGAAAAAGTGTAGTAGAGCTTGGAAGAAAACATGTAAAAGAGAAGAATCTCTTATTGGTTTAAGACTTGAAGCATAATCTCCTTAATGTTAGTAAAATGTGTGATCAAGGATATACTCTCACGTTTGACTCACAAAGATGAAAAATCAAAGAAGAAGGTTCAGGAATATTCAAGAATAAAGGTTGCAACTGCAACAAGAAGACCAAGTAAAATGTACATCCTAGACCAAGAGAATAGAAATAATATTTAATACACACAAAATATATTGAAGGAAGAAAAAGACCAGAAGACTGGAAAGAAAAATGAAGTGTTATTAAGTGCTATACGTTCAGTGGGAGAAGCCCCAAATAAGAGAGTTACCTTTTTCCATTGAACTTAAGGGGAGTATCCCCACCCTTTTCCGTTGATGTAAAAGGGGAAGAGAAACTAGGAGAATGAGGATAGGGGGAGCATGAGTGTTGCCATCAATGCCAAAGGGGGAGATTGTTGAAATATTTGTTTTTGTCATTGATGACAACTCTAGTCATGGATTTTGGACCCCACAATTGATCGAAGTAGATAGACCTGAAGGAAATTACACATCCAGATAAAACACCCATGGATGGATAGTATAAGTCATGTAGCTTACGGTGGTATGTGTCACATCACGTGGATCCTCAAGATTGAGGAGAAATGAATTTTTGAAGATGACAATGTGAACTGAAGAAGAAACTACATGTCGGCCCTAATGTTAAAACGAAGCGACATAAAGGGTATAAATACATCTCATTATACATTCATTTTTTAACACACACCAGTTTATTAATGAACATGGAGATATGATTCTAATTTCTGATTCTAATTTCTGAGGAATTCTGAAGTAAAGAAGGTCGAATTTCAAGGGAGGATGAAGTCTTTTGGTAATGTGTTATAAGGTATGCTATTTACATGTCATCTTACCATTTTCACTATAATGTTTTTTCCAAAATGATTCAAATGGTGAAATTTGGAGGATATTGAGAAGACATATCTAGGTACCTGTGGTAAAAATTTCATCTCTTTATTCACTATAATTTTGGAGATACACTCTGTGGAAGATAGGGTTTTTGACTAGTCCTGAAGCTAGTCATAAACAAGTGTTCCAGGTAAAACAACCATAACGTCTTCATAGAGAATCCAAATGAAGTGAGACCAATTTAATTGGAAATAGTACATGTGGTAGTTTCCCATGTAGGAATTTTAGAATCAGATGTTAAACATTGAGCATGGGGCATGCTGTACAAGTTATCTCTCCTGAATAAACCAAAATTGAATAAGGTCTACCATTTTCTCTATAAATCGATTTCTGGGAGGATTCAAGAGTGAAACTTGCAGGAGTTTTAGAGAATACATTGAGTAATCTTATATATAGGATTAGAGTATTCCAAAAAGTGAATAATTGCAGAATTTGAAGAAGTCTCAAGAGGCATTATCATGTTCTATTTGATGGTTGGTTGATGGTGATAATTTAATGTAAAGATTTATTATCTCTCATATATTCTTGGGTGGAAGGAAGGGGAAAGGATGGAGAGGTCAACCCTCTCTTGATATTGGAGGATTATATCTTCCTTTTGGAGGTTTATCCCTCCCTTTATACTTGGAAGCTGTAGGTACCTTTGGAATTCATTACTTCCTTTGAACAATAATACATGATTACTTCTTATATACTGTGCATGCTGTATTGGTGTATCTCTTATATTATTCTTCATTGTTCATTGGATAGTATTCATTGTTGATTGGATATAAATTGAATACATGATATGATTGAAGTACAAGTTCAAAAATATTGATTTCTCTAAATACCGATTCACCCCCCTCTCAGTATTTACAACATTTATAATGTCTCAATTCCGAAGATAGTTTACCAAGTCAATGTTGACTTTGTCAAATAGTGGGTGACTGTTCGGGGGGGGGACCTAGTGTCCACACCGTAACAAGCGTGATGCACATTTTATGTCATCTCAAGAGAGACGACATTCAAAAGACCCCACAAGAGAGACGATTTGAAAAGTACATCGCACGTGTGACAATATTAGGAAGGATGGAGAAGAAAACTTAAAAATTCCTCTATTTTTCGATAGTATGGCCAATTTTTTCCATAACGTTGCAAGTAGATTGTCACTATTTTTCCAATATGTAGTAGTGATACAGATGATGGATGATATATTTTTTCCATCAACAAACTACTTTGTGGTCATATATGGATGACATACTCATCTTTAGAAAAACTTAGGAGGAACATTTGAAGTACATTCAATATGTCTTGGGAATCATGCAACAAAACAAGTTATATTCCAAGTTAGATAAGTGTTCATTTGACTTGAAAAGAATTGAATATTCAACATACATCATGGATGAGAAAGGTGTGCATGTGGATCTAGACAAGATCCAAGTCATTCATGATTGGTTGACCCCAAAGACATTGATTGTGCTCCACAAATTCTTGGATCTTGCCAAATTCTATAGCAGTTTTTTGTTAGGGTTCTCTAATATCACTTAGGCCCTAAGAATAGTGACCAAGTGTGGAGCCAAGGAGAATTTTTTTGGGGATGTGTGACAACATAAATAATTCAAGTATTTGAAAATTTTCCTCTGCTAAGAATCAATGCTTATTCTACCAGACCTAGAACAACCATTTCAGATTGAGACAAATGTTTTAGATTATTCTATTGGTGCAATCCTCACTCGTCATGCGAATCTGATGGCCTATCATAGTGAAACACTATCTGATTTTGTTCAAAGAAATTGCACCTATGAAAAAGCAATGTACTCCATTGTGCAGACATGTTGACAATGGAAGCATTACATTCTGTGAGAGGAAACAATCATCCACATTGATCATAGGCCTATGCAATTAATGTAGACACAAGGAAATTTACATAATTACTTCCATCAGAAGCGGTCCACATAACTACAACAATTCCACTTGAACATCAAGTACAAGAATGAAATCCCCAAAGTTGATTCGTAGTTGTGGCTCTAATATCAGTTCTTAACTCCTATGGGCATGTGACCTCTGAATGGCCACACTTATGCAACAATGAATCTAAATTTGTTGCTGCCTATCATACATGATCGTATGAAAACCAATTCCATAATTTCATCTCCAGGATGGACTGTTATGCCATCTGATCTATTAAGGCTTGCTTGCTTAAGGTCAAGGATTTGAGGAATAAGTTTGGATCTTGAACCTTGTTGGTACTTTCAGCTAAGTCTATTTGGGTCAGATTTCTAAATAATTATTCTTTCTTTGATATGGCCTGTTCACATGATTCGACAATGAGATGAAGGTTCTTAACTTTCTCTTTCCATAATGCTTTTAATTGTTTGATCCAGTTTGAGGAGGGGAGATCCTCTTGTCTTATTTTCAGATCCGATTTGTTGATGATATGGTTGGAAAAATGGATCACCATCTGTAGAAAGAAATGTTCTTCATTTTTAAAATTTCTATGAAAATGTTTGTGCAAATCATTTTCCCTCATTCAAAAGGAAGACATATTTTGTGATGTTTCCCAAGCTTCAGTAATTAGCTGCATTCTTTTCTTTATATTCTTATATACATAGCCAGTATAAGTTGTGAGGAGGATGGAGGATCCTTTTAACTTGGATGCAAGGGTGGTAGACATGGTTTTTTCTAAAGGACTGGAAAACACTGGGATAGGAATCAAAGCCTCCTCCAATTCCTTGATTTGGTCGTTCAATCTGGCATTCTTCACATCAATTCCTCCAATGTAATCATCAAGATCATCTGCAGTTGCACGGTGAAATCAAGAGATTCGGGATGGCTACATTTTCCTAAGGTTAATCTTTGAACAATATTCCCATTTATTATTTGTTACATCTCTATTTTCAATAACTAAATATTTAGATTGGTTGTAAAAAACAATGCTCTAGAATACGAAGGATTCATCTTTGTAAAAAATTCCGGTCTCATCTATTTCCATTGTGGAACTATGGTGCATCGGGTCTGCAGGAAGATAAACTTTGTGGAACATGACATCCACATAAGTTTCAAGTTGCATGTCCTCACTTTCAGTTTCGGGCTCTTCCGTCTGCCCTACAATGTTTTTTCTCTTCTTCGTCACGGGAAGCTTGTGAGAACTATCAATTTTTTCGTAAGGAGGGTTCTTATCTCCTCCTCCATTTGAATATTTATGGGTTGATTTCTTACTTTGGTGGGTTGTTGAAGCGATTCTCCATGATGTCATGCTCTTAGGAGTGTTGGCCAGGGACTGGACACTCTTCTCATCGAAGCATTTTCCCTGTTGTCTGTATAATTCAATGGTGCTTTCCAATGTCTCTACATCACCATTGTTAGAAGAAGGAGTGTTGTCATCATTGTCTTTGTCTTCATTCAGACATCTATGGATAAAATAGCTTCTAAATCCAACTGATAGTAAATGTTCTCAAAATTTCCCATTAGGGTCAAACCCTCTTAGCGTTTCATCATAATTTAGGTTCAAGTTCTTGAAATGGCCTATGAATTCATCAATCTTCTTGACATTTCTGAAAACAAAGTCCCTGACTTTCCAGGGTAGAGGAATGAACCTTTTTTTTTTCTTTCCATGGAAAAAATGCAACCAGTAGTTGTATTTCCTTGCTATTTCTATAACAAACATATTTTCCGTGATGTGACATTGAAGGAAAGCAAGATTTTCCTTGGATCAAAATATCATTATTACACTGTAATTTTAATTTCGTTCAAGTGTCCCCTTCCCTTCCAAAAACTTGGTTTCCTAGCCAGACATCCGGGGAGCATCATTTACTAACAATAAATCTTTGAAAACAAAGACAAATTCATTAAAAACCTCATAAAAAAAATGGGAGGCCGTGTGCCTCGACAAGGCCTGGTACGATAATGTTACTAGGTCAAATTCATAGTTTATTTTTTTGGACAGAGACAGTTTTGTAAATAGACAACAATGCGCTATTGTGAAAATCAAGTAGGATGACATATAAAATTTATTCTCTTCTTTGAATTGTGACAATTGGGAAAATATTTCAATGGAAGTTTGCTTCCCCTAATAAAAAATGAATTGTTCCTTGACTGTGAAGTAAAAAATATAAAGAACTATGCGAGAAATGCTTGTCATGGATTCCTATCCTGTTATTCTTGTAAACATCCAAGCAATTTCCCGGCATGGATTTCTAAAGAAAATGACCTGAAACTTTTTGATATCTTTAGGAACTGTTGTCAGGTCTTCAAGGAAATTAGGTAAGAAGTCCAACCCATTGTCATCTTTTTATAGGAACTAGTTGCAGTCTTGTCCTGTGAAGGTGAATGTTGGCTTGGGAAATCTTAAAATCTTGAGGAATACCTGAGGTGTGAAAGAAACAGGAGAATGGTCATGCAGTGGAATAATTCTTTGGATTTAAATATATGTTTTGGTGCACCAAGATACCACCTCCTTACAGTCAAAAACCTCAGGGAAGCATCCTGCACGAGCGATTCCAGAGGTCCATATCACTTTGTTCTAGGCAAAACAATATGAATAGTAAGAATATGCCCTGGACCACTAGAAGTTTTGGTCCTCACGTCCGAAGATATTCACTGTATCTCCACATAACTACTATCGAGTTGCTTCCACAAGTTTACCAGAATGTTCATTTTCTCCAGACGATGTTTGAAAAGAAGAGTTGGAAGTGATAATATAACCCTGTGCAAATCTTCGTCCAATGCGTGTGAATGGGAGATCTCCTCGATCCTTTCAATCATTAATGACAATCTCAAAGGCTATTGCATGATGCGTTGTTAGCATTAAAGAATAATGATTGCATACATAGAAGTGCAAAGATGGCAGGTATGACAAAGAGAAATTAAGGATTGGATATTTCGTGAACGGGCCAACACGATGACCCTTGTTTGAGATGAACAATCAGAAGGGATAATATAACTCTCTGCAAATATTGGTTTAATGCGTATTAATGGGAGATCTCCTTGAGTCTTTGGCTCATTAATGACAATGTTGACAGTTCCTGCATGGTGAGATGTTAGCATGGAAGGTTACTAATTGCATAGTAATAAAAAAGTACGAAGGTCATGGGGAAGGGAAAGAGTGTCTAATTATCAAAAGTGGTCGAGTAGGATTCAAAATAGGGTTACAAGATACAACCGTTAGAGGTGAGGTCCCAAGGTTCAAACTGTATGTCTCAGAACTTTTTGAGTGCAAAATGCATAACATGGAAGAGGTCATGATGGGACAGTCCAGAGAACAATTTGTATACCGCGGAACACCAAGTATTGCTTGCATGCCACAGAACAATGGAAGCACAATTGTGATTCCTCTTTTCTGGGAACCCGCAACCAAAAAATTGGCTTAAGTATGGAATAAGGAAACAACTGTTCGAACTCGTTTTCACTAATATATTGAAATTTGTAATAGATATCCCATTACCTGGAAATATCTTTTTTGCATTTCTATAGGCAAGTTCTATGGTGATAGTCAATGTGATTGTCTTACTGATAATTTTTCTTCTTAATGACGGTCTATATGGTTGTTGCATGATGAACTATTAGCATTAAACCTTGGTTGTTGCATACTTTGAAATAAGTGTGAAGGTGGCGGGCACAGTAAACAGTCACTAAGAATTGGAGATTTCCTAAACCCACTAACCCGAGGATCCGCGAAAGAGATTCCATGAAATGGGCAAGTACGAAAATTGATCAGATGGGCTTCAAACTAGGTAGACAATGGTTCCCGTGGAGACATGAATTCTCGAGGGTCAAATTGTATGTCTCGAAAATTGAGTGCAAAATGTGTACCACGGAAGAGGATATGATGTGGGAGTCCGACGATCAATTTGTAATTGGCAAAAGTGTGGGAGATCTCCTCGAGACTTTTGCTAGTTAATGACATGTTTAAGGTTCCTGCATGATGAAGTGTTAGCGTTAAATCTTACCAATTGCATATCCATAAATAAGTAGGAAGGTGGTGGGGACAGGGAACAAAAATTAAGGAATGGCTAATTATTGAAAGTGGTTGGTCGGGCTTCAAAATAGGGCTACAAGATACAACCAGCAGAGGTGAGGGCATGAGGGTCAAATTGTATCTATCATAAGTGTCGAACATAGAACATGTAACATGGAAGAGGGCATGATGGTGCATTCCTATGAACAAATTGTATATCGCGAAACTCCGAGTACTATTTGCTAGTCGTGGAACATTGGAAACACAATCTTGAGCCTGCCAGTTTGAGAACCCACAATCGAAAAAGTGTCTAAGTATGGAACATGGAAATGGTATGTCGGAATCAATACATAGTGGTTGCAGCAATTGAAACCATGTAAATGTACCACGTCATGAACATACAACCAACTTGCGGCTAAGTATTGAAAGGAATGACGGACGGTCGGGCTCGTGACGGGGCATTCCAGCGGACAAATTGTATATCACAGAACTTCGGGCACTGTTTGCAAGTTGTGGAAGATTTGAAACACAATTTTGAGCCTGTCGGTTTGGGAACCCGCAATCGAAAAAGTTTCTAAGTATGGAATAGGGAAAAAGTAGCTCATACTTGTTTCGCTAATATAATGAAATTTGTAATATATTTCCCATTACCTAGAAAGATCTTCTCTGCATGTTTCTAGAGAAGTTGTGTAGGGATAGTCACTATTATTGTCTCCTCAAGGATTTTTCTTATTAATGATGATATTTACGGTTGTTTCATGATGAAGTATTAACATTAAACATTTTTTTTGCATAGTTGGAAAGAAGTACGAAGATGGTCGACACAGGAAACAATGACTAGGAATTGGAGATTTCGTGAACCCGTCAACCCAAGGATCCAAAATAGGGTGACAAGGTTTCGCCAGAAGACGTGAGGCCTCGTTGGTCAAACTGTATCGCTCGAAACATTTGAATGCATAATGTGTAACACGAAAGAGGGGACGATGTGGGAGTCCGACAATCAATTTGTATATCGCGGAGGTTCGTGTGTTGTTTGTAGGTCACAGAACAATGGAAGTTAATCTAGAGGCCAGAATAATTAATGTGCATTAGGAAGGGGGAAATTTTCATGGGCATGGAAGGGAGCCATAAATGGTTTGAGACTTTTTATGAAACCGGGTAAAGTGAAACTTGCAAGTTGGAGGAGCCTAGGGTGGAATTGTAGATTAGGGAATTTTTTGGGTGCAAGATGTATATCACGGAGCAAGTGGAAAAATTTGGCTAAGTATAGAAAGAAAATACGATCATTCAGAGTAATGTAAATGGTGGTTTAATGTGTGTTAATGGGAGATGTCCTCGAGGTTTTTTGCTTGTTAATGCCAACTGTTTCGTACTAGTGTGTTCAGTTGTCACTAGTAAAACCATAATTAATGTGCATTGGGAAGGGCGCGAAGTTAGTGGGGATGGAAGGCAACGACATATGCTTTGAAACTTTTGTGAACCCTGGTAGAGTGAATATTGTGAGTTCGAGGAGTGCACGGTGGAATTGTGGATCACAAAAGTTTTGAGTGAAAGATGTATATCATGGAAAAAGAAGCAATAGATTTCGAAGGCGCCAACCCTGGCAACCACGACCATAAAATTGGCTAAATGTGGAACGGAACGACGATAAGTTGGACTCGTCAAGTGAGGATATAGATGGATATGAAGATCTATCTTCCCGCTAAACTGGGAACCCACGATCATAGAAAGGCGACTAAGTATATAACCAGAAAGGGATAATAGATGGGAAGAAGAAAAGGGAAAAAGGGATAAGTATATCACATAACAACATCTATTGTTCGTTTATTAATTCCAATATTTTCGAACCCCTCGTGAGTTCTCACTAGTGAAAGCATAAATTGCAGATCACAGATGTTTTTGGGTGGAAGATGTATATGAGAGAACATGGGGCATAAGTGTTCTATACTACAAACCCGGGACTCGGTGGTTAGATAATTGGCTAAGTATTGAAAGGGACAATGGTCGATCAGGCTCATGGTGTGAATATATAAATAAAGATGAGCATCTGCCAATACGCGAACCCGGGAAGCCGTGATCATAGAAATGTGACTAAATATAGAACCACAAAGGGATAATGGAGGGGAAGAAAACAAGGAAAATTTAAAGAGAAAGTGTTTATATTTATTCCAATAGTATTCATATTGATATATATTAATAGATTATTTTTGTTCGAAATGTAAAGCATCTTCCAATTTGCAGGGTGTTTTTCGGTTCACAATTTTTGTTGAAACCCATAAGAAATAGAAAGATATATATATGACATAACATTTTTTATATGCACGGATATTATCAAATAGAAGAAGTTGTAATATATGTAGAATATTGAATAGGAACATGATGTCAACACCCGAGTTGCCTTGTTGAAATAGAGTCATTAATTCACTTTATTTACGGGACCCCGAAGAATGAAAGCAGGACGGGTCCTCCCATTTCTTTCTTTAGTATAGGGTGGGCACCACATAGGTATGGCCTATCAAAAATTATTCTTCCATGTAAAATGTAAGGAACGAATAGAGTATCTTTTATTTAAATCAAAATGTTGGGCAACAAAAAGAAAATCTTGCCATGCATGTTTAACCACACACAAAAAAAAATTACAAAATAAAATAAAAAACAATATAAGACATTGGAAAACACCATACAAAAACCTCAAATATTTTATATTCAGATAAACTTGGTTACAAAATAAAGCTGAGATTATTTCCCAAAATAGTTGTCTTGAAATAGTTCAACATATATTCTCTGAAATTTAAATGCATTTTCCATAATGACTATGATTGGGGCTTCCATTGACAAAAAAGAAAATATTTACAATAATAAATCCTATAGAAAATCTTTTATATATTTCAACTTGATCATCAAATTCTTGCTTGGTAAAAAACAATGAGTTGAATATCAATTTCGGGCCTTGGACTTCATTGGTGTTGTCAGCTAGATCTATCCCAGCTTTTTGAATAGCTTGTCTCTTCTATATATGGCTTGCCTGCATTAGTTGTTTATTCAACATTCCATACTTTGCTAAGTGTTAATTTCCCTCTATCGTCGAAAACTTGGGGTTTAAGGTGCCTTCGTTGTAATGTTCCTAGTCATCGACATATGAGACAACTTAGAGATGTGATTCAGGCCCAATTCAAAGAGGAGGAAGTGGTTTTATGTGAGATCAGCTTTGGGGGAAAAAAGTCTTGTTAGCCAACAAAAGTTGAGAAAAAAAAAATTCAAGTATGTTGTGACTGCTATTCTCCCAGCATTCGATCATCTATTTGGTTGAAAGGCCTGCCTGAAGATTTGTATGTTGAATTTCTTTGTTTTATTGTTGTAAATTGGAAGGGACGTCCAAGCCACCTGAAAAATGTTCCTCTGTTGAATTACATAGATTCTTCTAGCAACAAAGATCTAGCAAGTGTATCAAATGTTGCAGATCGCATCAGAATATATCTTTCTTCATAGAGGTGGCAGACATCACGGCTCAAAAATTGGTCTGGAATATTCGGAAGTGACGCCAAATATTACTCCATGCCCGAATATACTCAGAAGGAAATTATAAATTTGGATCCTCACGAAGGTGAGAAACTGTATGCGTGTTTGAATCAACATTTTAAAATTATAGAACCTTTTATGACAAAGTTGAAAAAGACTTGGTAGACAACCAACTTCTATGTCAAACATTGTTGAGCAACCTCTGGATGTAGTAACAAGCTCGACATACAATCAAATTTCGATCACTACTAATACTAATGTCAACTGTAACAAGTTGTGACCCCGGGCTCTGGGTAGTTTTAGCTTTAGGCATCCACACTGGCAGTGAATCCAGGCTCCAGATAGCTTTGAGTTTGGACATGGACACTAGCGGTGGAAATGGGAAAAATTTTATTGACTGCAGTGCGTTAATGCAGTGAACAAGTAGGGAAAATATTCTTGCAAAGAGCGGCAAGCTCTTAGACCCAAATGCAATCATATGCATAGGAATATTAAAACAAATGTGCAGTAGCGAAATAAAGTTGATTGTATGTGGATATTGTTACTAGATACAAAGGAAGGTGAACAAACTTGGATAAAGAATCTGACTTTTTGTCAAGTCTGTTACCACACCCAAAATTTAAGGAAGTTGAAGTTTTTCACGGTTGGCATTATGCATCCGCAATTGGAACACCTCCATAACACCCAATGACATATAAAAAATGAAATTGAATTTTCTCTTCGCATACGAACATGTTTTGGAAGAGGATTTTGACTCAGGCATATCCAACATTTAAATTTTTCACTTGCAAACTGGAAATAGAAAACAACAAAGAATGAACATGAACGTAAACCTAACAACAAAACCCACCCATCAATGGGGAATGACAGAAGCATAGCTCCAATCAAGGTTGCAGAATCTCAAGTGTGCAAACTGCAACAACAACAACAACAATAGGAAAACAAGAAACCGATCAACAAGCAACGAGCAAGCAACAACTAATGAACCAATAATGCCGCTAAAGAAAAATATTGCCCATATTGACTACACATAACATTGCAGTAGAAAAAAAAAAGGACGAAAATGTATTGCAATAGGTCTGTTAAGCAATGCAGGGTTGTAACCACAGCACCGAAACCCACCAGTGAATGGAGAAGGACAAAAGCGCATCTTCTGGCCCGCAAACTGGAACAACAAATCCAACTGCAGATGCATGACCCTAACCTTGCAAAGTTGAAGAAAACAAGAACAAGTAGCAAACAACAAACAAGTGAACAAGCACCAAAAGGCCCAACTACAGTTGCAGGACCTCAACTATGCAAAGTTGAATCAAACAACAATAAGCAACATCTAGCGAACCAAGGATGAAGCACAAACCAACCAACGAGGAATGCAGGTGAAGAACAATATTGGCCAAATTCACTACACACAAGATTGTATCAAAAAATTCAGAGGAAAATGTATTGTAACACAATTGTTAAGCAAACATTTTAGGCTGTGAGGCCTATCAGGTAAACATTTAAGGCTGTGAGGACCGTCCAAAGGCCTCCCACTGTGCAAACAATTAAGAAAATTGCAGTTTCCACGGTTGGTATTTTTCAATACTCGTAGCTATCAAAATCCTCTTGCAACCGATCTTTGTATGTGATTACTACGACCAGAGAAGCAGGACTGTAATTTTGTCTTCGTCTCATTCCTGATCGCCAATTTTCGACACAAAACCCGCCTCCATCGCAGTCACAGTGACGTATAGGAAAAGGAAATCGTATTTTCTCCTCACATACAAAGATGTTCTGCAAGAGGATTTCGACTCACGCATCTCCAATATTGAAATTTCTCACCTACAAACTGGAAATAACAAACAACAAATAACAAATAAGGAGCTAAACATGGCATCGAAACCCACCCGTCAATGGGGAATGACAGAAGGTGAGTTCCAATCGCGGTTGCAAAATCCCAAGTCTGCAAACTGCAACAAGACCAACACGCAAACAAGAGCAACAACAACAAGCAAACAAGAAATCACTGAACAAGCAAGGAACAAGCAAGGAACAAGCATCAACCAGTGAACCGGTAATGTCGGTGAAGAACAATATTTCCCATATTCACTGCAAGGAACATTGCATAAAAAAAATCGGAGCAAAATGTATTGTAACTGGCGTGTTAAGTAAACATTTAAGGTTGTGAGGCTTGTTAGGTAAACATTTAAGTCTATCAGGAACAATAGAGACTATGCAAAAAAAAAAATTATTCAAAGGGCAAAATAATATGAAGTCAACTGATAAAAAACTGTCTCTCTATGTTAAAAACTTTGGATATCCAAACATTTCAAAAAATAGTAAAAATTTACAAAGAAATATATGGTATTTTTTATTATATACAAATCAATGTTTTTAGTTGGCTAGTTCCAACAATAGAGATTATGCAAATATTTTTAGTTAAAGGACAAACTAATATGAAGTCAACTAATTACCTTCGAGAGACACTAATAAAGGCTAATAAACTATACTAATAAAGACTAATAACGTGAGTGCCTATTTCTAATCCTTATTAGGGAAGTAGATATAGACTTTGTTATATTAATTAATCTTTTAATTATTATTTTTTTTTTTAAAAGGCAAACGTTATTATTTCAATTTTTTGGAGTATATTTGCCGTAAATACGCTTAGGTTAATGGCGATTTCTTCTATTTCTTCCAACTTCACTGTTCTGATTAATGGCGATTTCTTTATCGACGTGCAGATTCATGGCGATTTCTTTTCTTTCTTCTTATTTCTACTTCTTATCAAACGTGTATTAACCAGATTTAGTAGAAGCGTGAGCATGGAATAAAGAAAATAATAAAACATATAGCAATTAGTTTAGCAATGTAATTTAGTTCCAATCTCTGACGACTGAGAGCAAAATGAGAGTAAAGATTTTGATAATGAAAGTAATTTCAAGGTGAATGACCGACCATCCAAAATCTTTAAACTTATTATTTTAAAAACTATGTTTGAAAATTTTAAATAAGCTTTAATTTCTTTTCATAATAACTGATTGACAATTGATTGGAAATCGACAACTGATAGTGCCCAACTATGCTAACTCTGCTGACTACCCAATGCTCGCTAATCCAACCAACTTCTCTAAACTTTCAAACACTCGATTCACGACTATCAATTTAGCAATCTTTAACAATGGAATATAATAACTGTGTGCCCCATTCCCCATCGTTGATATTGAGCTTTAACGGTTCTCTTAATTATACTCCATGAATAGCTTCCCCTCCCCTCCTTTACGTAGATTAGATATTTAGTTTAGGGATCTCTAAAGGGAACTAGGCAGCCTTAACGTTGGATGAGCAAACAACGGAACTTGTCTTGGCATCGTCGAGGCACATGCTTCATTCATATCCAGCTGGGATGGATCGCCTTCAACTCTCCAATCAAAAGTGTGCAGCAAGTGAGCCAATGCAAACTCAATAGTCAGAA
>JASDQU010438220.1:38552-63903 GCA_032191745.1 Picea mariana
AAATTCTCTCGTATTTCTTGTTCTTGTGTTTATGAATGCATTTACATGGTTGAACGTATGAACTTGTGAATATTTAAATAAGATTCAATTGTTTATCTTCTATGAGCAAGTGCAAGTGTGCATAGTGTCTGAAAGGAGTCTGTTGATAGAGTCAGTTTCAAATCATAAGCTCAGAAGAGATAACATGAAACTTATGTGTGCAATGATTTCATAGTGTCTGCATGGTGTGTGTGACAAAGTCCTCTTTGGCTCAGAAATTTCTGGAGAGATAGCTTGAAGGAAGTTTGTCCATAAGGAGTGTGCGATAGAGTGTTTTGACTTAGAAGCTCAGGATAAGTAGAGAGAATTATCGAAAGAGAAGCCAAATTCATGGAGGAGGACCTGTTGCAAGGTGTGCACAGGTGAAAGTTCAACTAATTTTCAAAGAGAGCATTCTGAGGAGGAAAATTTTTGAAAGAACAACATTCAGGAGGGAGAGCGATGAGAAATATTCAAAGGTAGGAATACTTTAAGGTTTCCAAAGTTCAATGAGAGAGATCCATCCAAGAGGGATTAGGATCATTCTAGACAGCAAGATCTGATAAAAGTTGCAAGGATAATTAGGCATAAGGCATTTCAACATTTCGGAGTTCCGAGTGTTTCGAGGTGTTGAGAAGCAAGATCGTTGAAGTTGTGAAGTTAGGAAGAGAATCCTAACCATTGGCTACGAGGAGGACACATGGCAGTGGATTAAAAATCCTCGAGATCGAGGTCTGTAGGATTTAAGTGTGGAGTAAGTGAAATTTCATGAAGTCGCAAAACACGAAGTACAACTGGACCGTGAAATCCAGGGAGACATGTGGCAGAGATCCATGAATTTAGGAAAAGTGATTCAGAAGGAACCAAAGGAAGAGGTGGCGAAAGTTACGAAGCTTGAATTCATGAAGTGGTTGGATCGAGGTTATAGCCCATGGTCACATAGGAGAAAGAGTCTAGTGTGAGACTAGTACTCACAAAATGGTGTTTCCAAGCACCAGAGAGAGGAATTGCAGGTAGTTCATACTTGCAAGTTGTTAGCGCCGCCATTTTTTCTTTTCATTTAGAATCGGTTTTTAGTCGCGTTGTGACCCATGCATCCAAACATGTGAAGTTAGGTATGTAAAAGTGAAATAGTCTAAATAAGTAAGTGGTCGGTTGGCACTTGGAAATGGGAAGGGGTGTCATAGTTGAAGCATACGTAAATAGTACAAGTATGTCATTCCCAAAGAGTTGGGTTCTGTCAAAATTTAGTCTTTACGTGCCCCAGGTAGAGTCAAGAAATTAATTGAAGTCATTTCAGCAACTGCTCTGGCTATTATCAGTTCATCATGAGGGTTGAAGGAATGAAAAATCACGGTGTTCGCATCACGTATGCCCTGCAAACCTTATCGCATGTACCTTTCATGGAGGGATATGTTATGGAATATTTGTGGTTCGATTCACAACATCTAGTCACCATGAATTCACTATTCTTTGGTATGTTTCTTCGTTCCGTCCGATCTGTTATAAATCCAAGATTTTCTACACCCATTTTTTTCACGAAATCAGATACAAGCTGTGTCTATAAGTTTTCTCGTAGTCCTAGATCGATAAAATTCTCCATTTTGGGAATCCACCCGATATACTAGGTGTAAGACACATACCGATCACTCCATGGAGACCTCTCAGAACAAGAAGAAGGGTACACATTGTGGCAGGATCACCATACCTGAGCCTCAGAGTGATTGGGATTCTTTCTCACTCGCAACGGGCATCCCCAAAGATAAAGAAGGAGTTTTCCCTTTGCCCGCAGGGATGATGACATCACACCGTGCAAAAATTGGAGTGGAAGGATCTATGCCAGAAGGAAGGAAAGCTGAAGCCCCATTTACCCAACATCATATACCTCGGACAAGGGCCAAACCAAGGAAGAACAAGGAAGCCAAGGAAATTCAAATCTCAGATGAGTCGTGTGCATGACCAATCATTGAACAATTACTCATGCGCATCATCTTCTTGGAGCCCTTGGAAGGCACCAGCTGAGAAAGTGGTAATAGAATGAGGAGGATGGATTCCATGGGTTCAAATGATCAAGAGATAGCTCAATAGTTGAAACAAGTAAAGCTAGCCATTGTCGAACTATACCAAGAAAACAGGGAGCTGAGACAACACCTGGCGACAAAGATTACAGAAGAATCAACAACATGAGGTCACAAAGAGAATGCGATGTGGCTCAAAATGCATCTCCACGAGGCACATGATACGATTGTACAACATTGTGAAGCCCAGAGTTTTTCGGAAGAAAAGTATGCCAAACACTGCATAGAAGGTGAAGTGGCTGAAGAAATAGCTCACGCAGCTCTCGACAATGAGCAGAAGAAACAAGATTAGTCGAGTTTGTTCCTATATTCGCAAACATAAGGAAAATCTTGAAAATTTTGTAGGAGACAAAACCCAAGACATTGTTCCATTTTGATAACATCCATGCCTATCTACAAGCACTTGTCGCGCACACTTCCCCCAACAAATGAGCGCGCACTAGAAAACCAAAACCGTTACAGAAGAGGAACTCTGACAGACATATGTCCACCCAGATACCTGATCAACAACCAAATCCACATGCTGGATTACAATGATCATGATGCGGCCATATGTACTTGTGTATATTTTTGGAAAAGGTCATGCGAAGAGTTTTGTGAAGAAAAACAGTCGGTTCCCTAGTTTGTAAGGATAATAGTTAGAAGAATAGGGTAGCCCAAGTAGCGCCCTCATTTATATATTTGATTTTTTCGATGTAAGCTAGGTTGGTTGGCAAAATTGGTATAGACAATAGTTATTGATTTAATTGAATTTCCTCTGAAACTTAATGCAAAAGTCCTGTAACTTTGATGAAAAAATTCTAATTGTAGAAGTTGGATGTATTGTTTTCCCTTTTTTGCGTGTGTGTTTTTTGTTATATTTTTCCATATCTTTTTCTGTCTACTTCAGAATGAATGTTCGAACCTGTGGATTCGCTGCACAGTGCCCCTTGTTTGTGACACTTGGACAAAATGTTTTCTCTAAAGGATAACTCTGAATTCACCTGTAACGGTGCTCCGAGTTACTTTTTGTAATTTCTTTCCGCCACACATTAATCTTTTACACTAAATAATGTTGCTCGCTTAGCCTTTATCCTCTCAAAGTTCAGTCACCAAGTCATTTGTTTCTGTTGTTTCCTAGAACTGACTCCATAGCCCAATGGCTTATTTTCTTGTGCCAATATAAACAGAACCCATTAGCTCCAAGGTGTTAAATATAGCCACTGCTTTAAATACATATCCCACGCAGAGACAAAGTCCCCCAAGAGATCCCTCTCGAGGTTCGAAAGGCTAGTTTCGGGCCTCAAAGTTGGTTGAAAAAATTACCTTCGTCATTTTTTTATCAGCCGAATATATTTACAGAGTGCTAACATTCCAACGCCATTGTCGGGGATGAAATTGAATAGATTTCCCTTGGGAGAATGACTAACGTTGTAGTTTGACCCCTAAGGGTAATAGAGGGACAAACATTTGTACTGGCTGAAACCTTTACCCTGGCAAGTCCAGTCAAAAAGACCAGTAGCAGCAAGTAGTGAAGTTCAAGAACCCTGGCTTTGAAGACGATCTCTACCAGAGAAAATCCTGACCCTAACCCTACAGAGCCCATGTACGATCCCAAGAAGATTCTATGTAAGACTAGAGAGCAAGAACCAGAGCCATTTTATTTCCTGGATAGAAGCCTGTCCTTACCTAAAGATGGTGCACAAAGCATTGATGACCTAGATTTTAATGAGTTATTTGAGCAAATCTTGTTTAGGTCTAAGTGGGAAACTAGCTTGGATGAGATAGTTTTCGACCAGAAGAGATTCCAACACCTAGTGTCTAATAATATCGCTCAAATCCCAATCCCTCCTAGACCCATGGATTCCATATTCACCCCCCTCATTATTCTTGCCCAACTTCACGATTTTCCCCAAAATTATGGCCAAAGAATCAAGCTCTACAATGTTGAAGGGAATGTTTTGGCTCAGAAACATCTGTATTGGTTCAACGATTTCATCGACCTAGAAGAGGTAGACTATGTAGACACAAAAAGAGGCTGTTCACATAGAGTTTCATGGGGGAGGTGAGGAAATGGTTCAAATCCTTACAACCAACAAGTATTCTAGACTTCGCCGCGTTCAAAACATCTTTCATCAACAGATGGGGAGACAAGAAGAACCCCTTGCAGTTGTTAACGTAGTACAATAACATGAAGAAGGCATCGAAAGAGATGATGCAGGAATTATCATGTCATTTCATGGAATTTTATAACTTTATTCCCGCAGAAGTCCACCCACCTTCCGGGGCTTCTTAGTTGTGATACGTCGACTCTTTCAATAATAATTTCTCCTTGTTGTTGAGAAAGAGAATATCAGTAAGCCTAGATGTGATAATGAGAAATGAAATCGAGGTCGAGGTGAATATGATGGTGTCGAGGAAGATCAAACCAAGATTAAATAGAGGAAAGAAGAGGCCCCAAGGGGATGTGTCGCCATCAACGTCAAGATATGTAGATGAAAAAATTGACTTAATGATGAGAACCATGGAGAATCTAATGAATAAAATGTCTGTAGTAAATAGACCCTCTGCTCGGGAACAACAGGACCCCCATCCCAGGAATCAAAACCTCAGGAGGGGTCAATATCCTCAGATCAGACAAAGGGAGCAGAGAGATCAAGATGACCAACAGACAAGGCCTCCTTTCCAAAATATCTATGTAGATGAAGACTTTGACCAGATGTTCAAAGAACAAATGCATCGCTGTGATGACAAGAACCTGCGCGTATTTTTGACAAAGAGCGAACATGATCAACACATGAGAAGAAACAATGATTTTATGTTGGAGACAGAGACATATGAATTGTATAAACTGATGACACATTTTCTTAGGAGACAGAAGAGTTCAAAAAAGGTTACCAGAACACCATCTTGCAATTTTAGAAAAGATACAACTTCAAGAGAAAGGAAGAATCTACCGAGCCTCAGCAGACAAATTTCGCAAGGAAACCCCCAGTGGACACCCCTTCCACAAGCCTACCAAGGCTAGATAGCATGAACAAGGATGCGACGAAGAAGGTGAAGTCAAAGGAAGAGACCTTGAAGAAAACTCTAGATGAAAGCCGAAAAGCGAGTGGAAAAGAGGTAGAGAAAGTTTGTCCTCCTTTTAATTTTGAGCATGAAATGGCTAAAATCAAAATATCTATCCCATTCAACGAACTGATCAGAAAGGGCGAGTATCAAGAGAATATTATTAAAATGTTCAAAATGGGAGGTACCCCCGATACTTTGAACGTACAAGATGATCACCCTGCTATTCTTTTTGGTCCCCGCGTTGAGGAGACGAGTGATAATGACGACATACCTCCATTCTAAATCATTATAAAGGTTTATAACATGACCCTACATAATTCCATGCTATATTTTGGTGCATCGCACAACCTCATGCCCAAGGTGATCATGGATGAATTGGGTTTGGATATCACCAGGCCCTACAAGGATCTTTTCTCTTTTGATTCGAGGAAAGTCAAGTTCTTGGGTCTCATCAAGGACTTGGTTGTGTCATTAGCCCAAATCCCTTTGAAGAACATGGTTATGGATGTGGTCATGGCAGACATACCCCTTAATTTTGGCATGCTATTGTCCAGATCGTGGGCTGCAAAGTTAAAGGGGACCTTGCAAATGGACATGTCATACACCACCATTCCTATTTTTGGCCAAGATAGATGGTTGTATAGAGAAGTACTGCTGAAATACATGGTGAGAAGCAAGACACAGCCAAATAACCACACCATATACTCCATTGACTCTGAGTTTGGTTCTTCTATTTTCTTCAATGACTTGAGTTTTGAATAGAAATAACCACTAGTCATCGTGACGACCAATGAGGAAACCACACAGAAAGAAGAAGAGTGCGCCAACCTAAAAGACCATACAAAATATGAGGTATGGAACATGTGTTTTGATGGAGATGTTAGCAAGGAAGGAGCAGGTGTCGACATGTGTGTAAGCCCCCCTAAAGTGGGCATGAAGTTGCACTCATACAAGATCACATTTGAATGCACGAACAACATGGCTGAGTATGAGGCATTGATTATGGGCCTAAAGGCATTGAAATAATTAGTCACAAAGAGGATAGTAGTGAACGAATACTTAGAACTGGTCATAAACCAAGTTAAATGCATGTACCAAACAAATCACCCTAGGCTGAGAGCATACAGAAACATGGTGCTGGACCTCCTCTAGGAATTTTGAGAGTATGACTTGTCTGTTATCCCGAGGGAGAAAAATGAAATTGTCGATGTGTTGGCCACCTCAGCCTCAGTTTTTAAGATCCCCACCTTCCCAAGAAAAAAATACGAGATTGAAGTCAAACACAGGCCGGTAGGGCCTGATAATATAAAATACTGACAGGTGTTCTAGGACGACAAGTAGGTAGAAATATTTCTTCAGATGAGCGATGAGTTCACTAATACAAACATTGATGACGAATGTTGTTGCGATGAAGTTGGGAGTGCGGATGTGCATGACATTGACGACCCTTTCCAAAACCAGATCACGAGACGAGACATAATTCAACTAAAAAATAATAATAGATGGTTTGTCAGAGTATAATCAGATCATGGTCCACCCAGACGATAGAGAAAAAACAACATTCACAACTCCATGGGGAAATTTCATGTACGCCAAGATGCCCTTCGACCTGATGAACACTGGAGCTACCTTCCAAATGGAAATGGATATCATGTTTTCTGACGAAAAAAAAAACCTCATTATGATCTATCTGGACTACATCATAGTATACTCTGCCTCCGACAAGAAACACCTCGAGCACTTGAAGAAACTTTTCCAGAAGTGCAGGAAGTTCGACATATCACTAAATCCAAAGAAATCACATTTCGAGGTGGAAGAAGGGAAGTTGTTGGGACACATTATCTCCAAGGAAGGCATTAATAAATACCCCAGCAGATTTGAAGGAATCCTGAAGATCGATAGTTCGTGCAGTAAAAAATAAGTGAAATCCTTTCTGGGAAAAGTAAACTTCTTGAGGAGATTCATCCCGAACCTGGTAGAAATCATAAGTCACATAACCTACATGCTCAAGAATGAAAACAAGATCCAGTGGAACCCGAAAGATAAGAATTGTAATGAAGATATCAAGGTGGCACTGACTGAAGCTCCTGTGTTGTCCAGCCTAGACTTTACAAAATATTTCATCCTGTTTTCATTCACCTTAGAACACACTATTGTTGGTGTGTTGTTGCAGAAAGACGAGAAGAACTTCGATAAACCCATAGCCTATTTCAGGAGGACGTTGCATGATGATCCACTAAGGTACGACATTATGGAAAAACAAGCATATGCCCTACTGAAAGATTTGAAATAGTTGAGGACGTACATATTGCACTCCCATGTCATTGCTTATGTGCCCAATAACTCGGTAAAATATATTTTGACTCAACCTGACCTTGAAGGGAGAAGAGATAAGTGGATACCGACCATGCTAGAATACGATCTTGAGAACAAGCCTACAAAATTTATCAAGGGTCAAGGACTTGCGAATTTAATGGTGCATTCAGACTGTGATGTTGTGGGAATGAATTTCATCGCCGATCTATCGAAATATCCTCACGAAGAAACAATTGTGCATGTATCTTAAGAGTTCATCGATTCGTTGTATTATGTAGACATCATCTTTGTTTTGGAAAATATCCAGGCCCCTCTAGGCGTAAGTAAGACTAAGGCCATATTTCCCAAGATTAAAGAAGTTAAGTTCTGCATCGTGGACAACTCACTCTACTGGAAAGACCCTAGGGGAATATTGTTGAGTTGTTTGTTGGAAAATGATGCGAAGCGGGCCATACAATAATTTCACAAAGGTGATTGGGGAGGACACCACTACTGGAAAACCACCACACAAAACATCTCGAGGGTAGGTTACTACTAGCCTACAATATTAGTTGAAGTGTATAAAGAGGTCTCCATCTGCCACAAATGTCAAGTTTTCGACGAGAGAAGAAAGTTGCAACTCCTACCACAAAATCCGATCTCAATCAAAACACCTTTCATGCAGTGGGGTTTGGATTTCATAGGGGAAATAAACCTTCCATCCTTCGCACAACACAAGTGGATACTCATGACCACTGACCACTTCACGAAATGGATAGAAGCCATCCCCATGAAGCAAGCTACCGACACAATCATCATCCAATTTCTGGAGACAAACATTTTGTCAAGATTTGAATGTCCCATCAAGATCATAACAAACAATGCGGTCGCATTCAAGTCTAAGAGGATGGAAAAATTTTGTAAGGATTATAATATAACCCTTGGTCATTCCACTGTGTACTATCCATAAGGAAATGGGTTAGTATAATCCTCAAATAAGAGCCTAACCAGGATCATCAAAAGACTCATGCAAGACAATAAGAAAGCTTGTCATAAAAAGATTATGTATGCGCCATGGGAAGATCGGGTTACCACCAAGAAGTGTATCTCAGCACAAATCGTTTATGGTGCATACTGTTACACATAAAAATCACTCACTTCAATGATGACCTACTGTCATCATTTCAAGTGTCGAATTTTGATCGCAAGTGTCGCAAATGTCACAAACATCATACTTCCATCTCACCTATGTTGTGTCTCTAACGACATCACAGGGACACTTAAGACACCTTCAAATACTGGTTTAAGGAATAGAAATCATTTGATGAAGAGTACAAATCATTTTCCATGAAGAAAAACACTTAAATATCAATTTTGAAGGCCAACGCTCCCCTACCCACTATTAGGGAGTGTCAATTCTCCCTACCCTTCCTTGGGGGAGCGTTCCAGCACTCTATGCACCCTTCTGGCGGAGCGCTGGGATTTTTTAAGGAAATTTTGGGCAGTTCTCCCATACCCACTGTCAGGGAGTGCCATCACTCCCTACACTTCTTTGGGGGAGCGTTGCAACACTCTGTGTCCCATTCTGAGGGAGCGTTGGGATGTTTGAAGGAATCCTTGTCTGTTGAGGAAAATCAAGGAAAAATCCCCTAATCTCTGGAGTTAGTTGGATTCGAAATCTAAGGTCAAGGCTGGATCTTAGGGAAGATCCAAAAATGATGGATAAATATCCTCAACCTATCCCAATAATATCTAAGGTGGTTGGAACTCTCTAAGCTTATATAAGAAGGCCTTCTCATGGTGAAAATCAAATGGTAGTTTAGAGGCATCAAACTTATGATCTCATAAGGGAGATAACCAATAAAGACTATTCATTTTGATGGTGGATTATTTGAGCAAGGGGCTAGAAAAGGAGAGTTGGAAGAGGTTGATGCACCTTCATCAAAGGTCTGTAAGTATTCTCTATTGTTCTCATTAATATACATATGTTCTTGGCCTGTTTCTTTCAAGGTTGTGTTTATTCTACATGAACTTGTCCTTATTAGATAGATCTAGTTTCAAGCTAATCTTAGTAGAATAGGAAGCTTGTTCTGTCTTTGTTTGATTTGAAGGAATTATAGAGGAGTTTGGGGATCAAAGCTCAACTCGGACTGTGTGAGGGAGAACATCATTAAAAAGGTACACCTTTCTTCCTCTTCTCTATACATTAGCTTAGCTAGGTTTAAAAGGATGTCAGTGACCAACCTTAGCAACCTTTCTGTCTTGGTCTTAGGAGTCTAGATACCAAGAGAGAATCCACTTGTCCGTAGGGGATTTTCCTATAACATAAATTGGTGAATCCACTGGCGAGATCGAGGATTTCAGTTTTAGTTTCCTTCCTAGATCTTGTTTTATCCTTTGCTCATTTTTTATCTTATTCATACTCTGTCTCTGATTCTTAGATGTGTTTATTGACTCTTTACTTCATCCTATACACTTTGAATTTCTGAGTTTGCTTGAGTTTTCGGATTTGTGGGATTTTTTTGGAATTTTGAGAGGCTAACGCTCCCCTGCCTCTGCTACCATAGCATTGGCACTCCCTGCTGGGCTTCCATAGAGAGTTTCAACACTCTGGTTCCCTTGATACTAGAGCATTGCTCTTTTTCTATTATAAATCTTGTAGGGAATTAGTCTTTGAGTCCATTTTTTTTTTGTTTTCATTTTCTCAGAGTTCTTACATCCTCAGTGTATATTTGTTTTGGCCTTCAACACTTTGTTTTCTGATAATTTATTACCTTTTGTTTGGATTTTTTGACATTTTTTTCTTTACTTTGAGTCACTCTTCTTCTTTTGAGATTTGGAGTCGATTTACTGCTTTCTCCTTTATCTGATGGTATGAAAGTTGTTGTAAGGAAAATCAAATATATATGAACTATTCCATTTGATCTTTGAGGTCATTTTCCCAAGAAATTCATGGTTGTTCATCATCCATTAACCTTCTCCTACCTTCACTACAAAATTCACCAATTTCATGCATTCTGGGTGAGTTTTTGCATGGTTTTTGGCTCTTTTTCTGAGTTTCTGGGAGGACCAATTCCCCCCTGTAGGCCATACCAGAGTGCCAACACTTCCCTACATTGTTTTAGGAAGCGTTACAACACTCTGTACCCTTGTTTTAGGGAGCGCTAGTCTCTTTTTTGAGAGTTTTTGCCTTCTTCTGCTCACTCTTTTGTAGCCTATTTTCCAGAGATCTTTACCCAAAGTCTATGGTTGGTTTGTGAAGTTGCTTGGATCAGTTTTTTATGCTTATCACTCCATATTGTCTTGATTGGAGCTTGAAACATTTTTCAGAAATGTGAAATTGCATTTTCTAGATGCTTTTTGACAGGACAATTTTGAGTGATTTCTCTTTCTCCCTATCATTTATTGGATTCTTCTCTGCATTTTATTGTATTCCTTGAATGATTTATTGGTTGTAGAATCCTTGATTGTGTTATTGATTTTTAGAACAAGTTTCTACTTGTTTTGTTTCATACCTCACTGCCTTGAGTGCATGCTTTGTTTGTAGCCCTTTAACTTCGTGTCTTTTGCATCTGCATAGGAACCTTTCTCCCGATTGAAAGTACTGGAGAATTGAAGGTTTGGTATTTAATTTTTGTATACATAATAATGAAACAAATAAGATAAATCCATTTTTTATTTTGGGTAGTGAAACTAGCTTGCATTTGAAGTAGCGGAATTGCATGGTTTTTGGCTTTTTTGGGACATTGTGCATTTGTAATGATGAATGTTTTCTCCTTCTCGTAGCATATATTTTATTGAAATGAAAATATTTCATCTTCATCTCTTTGCATAAATTTCGAGTTGGTAAAAACACGATATTGTCCACGCTATTTTTCTTGTGAGTAACAATATCCTTAAAAATTAATCACTAAACTAAAAATTGATTAGACATTTTTATATTTTTTGGTAGGAAACCTACATCAGATTAGTTGTAGGGATTTGGAATAGGTGTGAAACATAATTTTCCAAAGCTACAAAAAAACATAGAATCTTTTGTTAGGGAGCGATGAAATCCAATTGCTAGATTTTGTCCTAGGAAGCCCTTCTCACACAAGGGTCAAACCTGAGATCGCATTAAGACTGGCAGAGTTACTCACCCTCCTTTATTGGTCTTGGTGTAGATATTGCACGTATTATGGGGGTCACTTGAAGGTATACCTACAATGATGAGTGGAATCCTTTCAAGTTGATTTCGAGCCAGATACCCTGCCCTTGTGCCTGGATCAGATTGTCAACTATTTCCCCAGGCATTACTGTTGTAGTTGGTAACCTTAGTGGCCTATCTCTTTAGTGTCTTTACACAAGGCGACTATGGAGGGGCAAGTCTTCACGGTACATGTAATCAACGTTGGAAAAAGTCACTCGGGCTCCTTGGAGGGTATACCCATGATTATGTGTGGGAGTTTGCACCAAGGCATAAGTCTGTTAAGCAAGTTGTCAACGTAACCTTTCCACCCTCTCTATCTTAGCCCCTTCTTACTTTGGTCTCACGACATTGGATTTCATCACCAACTAGTGTGCTCATTGTGAGAAGGTTTTGTTTTCTTACTTTCTTACTAGATTTTTAGCGCGTGTTGTTTGTTCTCCCTAGAAAAATCTAGGTTGGATCTTTATTTTTTATGGCATAAATTCTCGGAATGACCAATGAAGGAACCCCTTTTCCAGGGGAAACCTTTATTTTTCCTTCTTACCAAAAAATTGGTCCTCCTTACATCACTACTTTGAGCCTTCTAGGTCTCACAATTGGGTTACTGGTATGGTTGTTTTCCACTCCGTTGATCTTGAATGCAAGTGCTTCAAATGTAAGCACACCACCCACACATCAACCTTATGTCAACTTTTCTCCTTCTTCTCCTATCAGGTCTCCTTCCATTTCTCCTTCTTTGCCTAGTGATATCTCTAAAGCGAGTAGCTAGGTTGATAAGAAAAAGAAGAAACGCAAATAGAAGAAGAAGAATCAGAAAGGGACCAAGCCTCCAACCATATCAAATGTTGGATCCAAGCAACCAACTACTGTTAATAGTACTGGGAGTGTTGATGAGATTGACAAGATTANTAGAAGAAGAATCAGAAAGGGACCAAGCCTCCAACCATATCAAATGTTGGATCCAAGCAACCAACTACTGTTAATAGTACTGGGAGTGTTGATGAGATTGACAAGATTAAAATGAATAGTCTGAAACCACAATTCCCTTGTAGTCTTTGTAAGGGTGACCAGTTTCTAAGGGATTTCCCTAGTCTTCCCAAGGTATTAGAAATGTGGTCATCCACATCATTGGCTCCTAATCGACATGCTGGTGAAACCCTGTCAAATAGTGACATTAAGGTTGGTAAGAAGAAGAAAACTGTCAAATTTCCTTGTATGTTATGCGAAGGTGATCATTATTCTCATCTTTGTCCTCGTATGGATGAGGCTTATTCTCTTTTGGAAAAGCTTCAAATCCCAACTAGTTATCATAAGATTTCCCCCAACCCATCATTAGTTGATGGAATGGTCAATCTGGTTCCATACCTGGTCAGTTCAGTTGATCAGGTGGTCAATCTAGTTTCATCCTCAGTTGAACCACTTACCAAAGTACTTGATCCAGTTATGTCATTCATCAACCCCAATTTTTGTCTGAAAAGTGAAACCCAAGTGACTAATCCAGTCCCGTCCTTGGTCAGTTCCACTCTTCATTTGAAGAGTGCAACATGGTCAATCCCACTCCTCCTCTGACGAGTGCCAAAGTGGTTTCTCTAGTCCCTTCACTGGTCAGTCCAGTTGATCATGTCATCAATCTGATCACATCCTTAGTTGAACCAATTGACAAAGTGGTTGATCTGATCCCATCTTTAGATGATCCCGCTCTACCATTGGAGAGTGCAACCCAAGCGGTTGATCCATTTCCACCTGTTGATCCCATTCTCCCCTTGGAGAATGAAACCCAAGTGGTCAATTTGATGTCGTTATTAGTCGATCCTACTCTCCCATTAGAGAGTAAACTCGATTCTTCCCATGTTTTTCTCATTGATACAAAATATACCATGATGGGGGGCATTCCTCCCTCTCCTATGAAACCCCCTCCAAGTAATGAGTCCATCCTTTTTTATTGGGGCGTGTTAACTAGATCTTGTCTTCCCTCTTACATTCCCTTCAAGATTACAGTACAGGTTTGTGGACGGGTCGTTCCTTAGACATTGATAGATGAAGGTTCATCCGTTAGTATTTTTTCCTCTATTGCTTGGAAATATTTGGGTTATCCTCAACTTGTCCCAGTTACCCAAAATCTGTTCGCTTTTAACAAAAGAACGAGTCACCCTTTATGGATCTTGCCTCAGTTTCGTGTAACTTTGGGAGGGAAAACTGTCCTTATTGATGTTATGGTAGTTCAGGACCCCCTGGATTTCAATTTACTCCTTGGGAGAGATTATGTCTATGCCATGAAATCTATTGTGTCCACTCTTTTTCGTGTGATATCTTTCCTGCACGATGGAAGAATGGTGAATATTGATCAACTTTTGTTTGTTGGCCCTGACATGACCATCAAAAAAATCACCTCCCTAAACAGGTCTTATATGCTATCGGTATCATTCCTACCACAGGTCAATTATGTGGAGTTTTCTCCCATGACTTCAACTTCCAATGAATTGGATTCGGTAGTTGACATGGTGATCTCTTTCATAGGGCTATTGGAGCCTTCTCTCTCTACCCTTATTGAGGTCGTTGACATGTGTCCTTTCGAGAGTGATTTTCTTCCATCAAGTGAAGATCTCCTGGAAGCCATGATTGACATTTGTCCCTTGACATGTGTTACTTGGAGGGAATTATCCTCTTGGAATCCATGATAAAGAAGAGTCTACAAGCATAGTTTCTCTTCTCTATGTAAATCTCATTAAAAGATGAAACGGAGACTATGAGCATAGTTTTTTCTCCCTGTAGCAAGCTTGTTAAAAAATGAAAAAGAAATCTGGGGATTGAACCCGGAGCCATGAGCATAGTTTTATTCTCTGTGGAAATCTCATTAAAAAATGAAACAGAGGCTATGAGCATAGTTTTTTCTCTCTGTAGCAAGCTCGTTAAAAAATGAAACAAAAATCTGGGGATTGAACCCAGAGCCTTGAGCATAGTTCTTTTCCGGTTTCAAGCTCGTTAAAAAATGAAACAGTCACCTCTTCTACCAAGTCGAGTGTTTCATTAGGTCTCATATTTGAACCTTCATTTCATCCACCCTTTTCCTTTTTCTCCATCTAGTACAGAAATTGGTGACAACCTCAAAGTCAGTGAATGAATTAAATCTTGGGGGGGCATGTCTCCAGCCTTTGATGACTAATCTGGAGTTAGGCCACTAGATTTCAAGCTGGGGGCATAGTATTGAGCTTAGTCTTTGTTCTTTCTCATGCTCGTAAAAACATGAGAATGTAACCGAGCAACCTTTTATCTCTTTTTTGGGATCGCATGGATACACAAAAAGGGAAACCCATGGAGTCATCTTTAATCTCTTTTCAGACTCTCTAAACATGAAAATATTGACGAGTGATCTTGCTTCCTTTCCCACTCGTTAAAAGGTTTGCAAGGATGTCTTTCGAGTGATAATTTATCTCTTTTTAGGACTCACGAGACTAACATTATGAGAAAGGACAACATTGGATTTTTCTTTATGTCATTTTCAGACTCTCTAAATATGAAAAACCATTGAGTTTACCTTCTCTGGACTCATCAAACAATCATACATTGAAGGGCCCATACGGGACCAAACCATTACTTCTTCTAGTTCATTAAATAAAGGAAGAGGGACTTACCGAAGGTGAGTTATATTGAGCATGTGTTACCCTCCTCAAGCTCATTAAATAAAAAAGAGGTACTCATCTATTGGGATGGGAGAAAAAATTGAAGGAAGCAAGCTAAGCAGTTTTTGGGAACATTACAAGTCACTCTTAGGGTCTCCCTTGAACATGACACTTTGTATTTTCACGCATTTTAAATCCACTGAAACTCTGCACTAAACCAATCCTCTGAGTTTTCTTACTCCTTTAGGTCACCCAACTAAAGTGACCATATCCATTGCATCATCATGTTTTGGTCCATCTCATGTTTTTGTTGTTGCGCCTCAATGTTCAAGGGAAGTATCTGCCTCGAGAGTCAACCGTCACAAATTTCTTGATTCAATACCTATGTCAATCCATGTTCATTTGATCTACTAATTTACATCTATGTGTTAGTTTTGTGTCATTGATGGGGGATAAATCAAGGCCCTTCTGCGACGAGTCTGTTCTTGTCGACTTCAACACATCATCCAAGAACTAGACCTAGAAACCAGTTAGTACCTTGGGACCTGCATGCCTCAATGACAGGCCTTCTCACTTCCGACAGTGGGTTTACATAATTGACCCCTGATCGAATGATTCCATGGATGTTTGACTTCATATCATGTATTCACATTTTCTTGAATGTACTAGGGTACCTTGGGAATCATTGACATCAATGGTGATTTCCCTCGCACTTGTTAACGATTTACCTCATTGACTGGTAATCAAGTGGTTTCTACCATGTTCAACATGAGGGCATCTATTCACATGGTTAGATTCATACTACATCAGGATCAGTAAGAAGACCCTGGGTTGAGTAATCACATTGATATGTACTTTACCCAGGTTGTGACGGAGTTTATCTTAAATATTGACACATATACTGTCAAATAGATCCACTTTGTATTGGTCCATGGATATGTCTTGTCATTTCGTATATCCACTATGTATTTTTCGTGGATACGATCAGTTCATGTCATGGAAGTATAGATCCACATTGTATCTTTGGTGGATATATATTTTTGTTAATAAAATTATGGATCTGCAGTGTATCTTATGGCAGCCATACCTTGCAACTCTTTATCACTCAAGCATAGGTATGCCTGCCTAGGGTTTGAAACATGTCATAATCATTGTTTGATGGTTGTGTGAAACTTCTACTAGGTTCTCCATGTCCATACCCTTGCTCGAAAATGTCTATAAAGTACTTTAGTCATCAATTTTCCTCTTCTAACTTCGCACTTTGGGGGGCAATCTGTTACACATCAAAATCAATCACTTCAATGAGGACCTATTATCATCATTTCAAGTGTCACAAGTGTCACATTTTGGTCGCAAGTGTCACAAACATCATACTACCATATCGCCTATGTCATGTCTCTAACAACATCACAGGGACACTTAAGACACCTTCAAAGACTAGTTTAAGGAAGAGAAATAATTTGATGAAGAGTACAAATCATTTTCCATAAAGAAAACCACTTAAAAATCAATTTTGAAGGCCAACGCTCCCCTACCCACTATCAAAGAGTGCCAACACTCCCTAACCTTCCTTGGGGGAGCGTGCCAACACTTTGTTCACACTTCTGGGGAAGCGCTAGGCTTTTTTAAGGAAATTTTGGGCAGTGCTCCCCTACCCACTGTCAGGGAGTGCCAGTGCTCCCTACCCTTCTATGGAGGAGCGTTGCAACACTTTGTGTCCCATTCTGAGGGAGCGTTGGGTTGTTTGAGGGAATCTTTGATTCCTGAGGAAAATCAGGGAAAAATTCCCCTCATCTCTGGAGTTAGTTGGATTCGAATCTTAGGTTAAGGCTGGATCTTAGGGATGATCCACAAATGATGGAGAAATATCCTCAACCTATCCCAAGAATATTTAAGGTGGTTGGGCCTCTCCAATGTTATACAAGGAGGCCTTCTCATGGTGAAAAGCATATGGCAGTTTAGAGGCATCAAACTTATGATCTCATAATGGGCATAACTATTAAAGCATATTCATTTTGATGGTGTATTATGTGAGCAAGGGGATGGACAAGGAGAGTTGGAAGAGGTTGTTGCACCTTCATCAAAGGTATGTAAGTATTCTCTATTGTTTTCATTAATATACATATGTGCTTGGCCTGTTTCTTTCAAGGTTTTGTTTATTATACATGAACTTGTCTCTATTAGATAGATCTGGTTTCGAGCTAATCTTAGTAGAATAGGAAGCTTGTTCTGTCTTTGTTTGATTTGTAGGACTTATCGAGGAGCTTGGGGATCAAATCTCAACTCAGACTATACGAGGACAAACATCATTAAAAAGGTACACCTTTCTTCCTCTTCTCTATAAATTAGTTTAGCTAGGTTTAAAAGGATGTCAATGACCAACGTTAGCACCCTTTCTATCTTGGTCTTAGGAGTCTAGAGCCCGAGAGAGAATCCACTTGTTTGCAGGTGGATTTTTCTGTAATAGAGACACAATCTCCCCTACCTCACTAGGACCACCCTTCAGAGAGTTTTTGCAAGAGAAAGAGGCCAAGCCAAATGATGTGTAGAGGAGAATAAATCAGCTAATTCACACATAGAAGGTGAGGGAGCATGTTTATAATTGATCAAAGCTCCATCATGAGAGGATGAAGAAATTCTTTGACAAGCATTCTAAGTAGGAATATTTTCAAATAGGGGAGTTGGTGTTGAGATGGGACGTGAGGAATGAAGATAAAGGTAAGCATGGAAAGTTCGACCACCTTTGCATAGGTCCATTCAAAATCAACACATATTGCAGGAAAAATGATTATTTCCTAGAAGGATTAAATGAAGAATGCCTTGGTTGGGGGCCTGTAAACAACAGGCTCTTCAACCATTATCTGACGAAATAAAAGATGTTTAAGTCATTTGTCATTGTAAATAGTCATTTTATTTTTTGCGTCGATTCATTACGTCCGCAGAAAATTGAAGTCCCTAGTGAAGGAACGAAGTTTATGCTGAGTCTTTAGAAGTCGCGTCGATGGGTTTAGGTTGTGTTTTTTTTTTTGTATTATAGTGCCAAAGAGTCGAAATAAGGCTCAATGGTCAGGCACCTGGTCTATTGTTCTTTGCTACCTCACGGGGAGGATAGCATCCCCGTTGGATCCAGCTGTTAGTGCCTCCATTTTTTCTTTCCATTTAGAGTCAATTTTTAGTCATGTTGTGACCCATGTGTCCAAACATGTGAAGTCAGGTACGTAAAAATGAAAGAGTCTAAATCAGTAAGCGGTCGGTTGGCCCTTGTAAACAGGAAGGGGTGTTAGAATTGAAGCATCTGTAAATAGTGCAGGCATGTCATTCCCAAAGAGTCAAGTCCTGTCAAAAGTTAGTCTTTACATGCCCCAGGTCGAGTCAATAAGTTAATGGAAGTCATTTCAGCAAGTGTTGTGGCTATTATCAGTTCATCATGAGGGTCGAAAGAATGAAAAATCATGGCGTTTTCATCACGTATTCCATGAAAACCTTATCGCATGTACATTTCACGCAAAGATATGTTATGGAAGATATGTGGTTCGATTCTTAACATCTAGTCACCATGAATTCACTGTTATTTGTCACGTTTCTTCCTTCCGTACGATCTATTATAAATCCCAGATTTTATACATCCATTTTCTTTGTGAAATCAGATTCAGGCTGTGTCTGTAAGTTTTCTCCTAGTTCGACATCGATCGAATTCTCCATTTTGGGCATCCTCCCTATATACTGGGTGCAAGAAACATACCGATCGCGCCATGGCGACCTATTAGAATAAGAATAAGGGTACACGTAGTGGTAGTATCGTTAGTACCAAGCTTCAGAGTGATTGGGATTCTTTCTCACTCGCAACGGGCGTCCCCAAAGATAAAGAAAAGGTTTTCCATTCACCCATGGGGACGACAAGATCACACCACGCAAAAATTGGAGTGGAAGGAACATTCCAAGAAGGAAGGACAATAGAAGCCCCATTTCCCCAACATCATATACCTCTAAGAAGGGGTAGACCAAAGAAGAACAAGGAAGTTGAGAAAATTTGAATCTCAAATGAGTCGTGCACATGACCAATCGCTGAACAATTACTCATGCACGTCGTCTTCCCATAGCCTTTTGGAATGAACCAGCCACAAAAGTGGGAGTAGAATGAGGAGGATGGATGCCAGAGGTTCAAATGATCAAGAGACAACTCAACAGTTGAAACAAGCAGGGCTATCCATTGTCGAACTATACCAAGAAAATAGGGAGTTGAGACAACAACTGGCGACAAAGATTACAAAATCATCAACAACACAAGGTCACAAAGGGAACACAACATGGCTCAAATGAAATCTCCGCGAGGCACAGGATACGATTGTACAGTTGTGCGAAGCACAACGACTGTCAGAAGAAAGGTATGTCAAACACTCTAGAGAAGGTGAAGCGGCTGAAAAAATATCTCGCAAAGCTCTCGCCATCGAGCAAAAGAAACAAGATTAGTTGTGTTTGTTCCTGTATTTGCAAATAGAAGGAAAATATTCAAAATTTTGTAGAAACATCACCCAAGACGTTGTGCCATTTTTATAACAGTCATCACTTTCTACAATCACTTTCCACACACACTTCCCCCAGCAAATGAGCAGGGCACAGAAAACCAAAGTCTTTACAATAGACAACATAACTCTGACAGACACCTATCCACCCAGATACCCGATCAACAACCGAATCCCCATGGCGGATTATAATGATCATGATGCGGCCAAATGTACTTTTTGTCTATTTTTGGAAAAAGTCATGCGAAGATTTTTGTGATGCAAAATAATCGGTTCCCTATTCTGTAGGGATAGCGGTTAGAAGAATAGGGTAGCCCAAGTGATGCCCTCGTTTATAAATTTTATCTTTTCTATGTAAGCCAAGTTGGTTGGAAAAATTGGTATAGACAATAGCTATTGTATGTAATTCAAGTTAGACTCAAACTTAGTGAAAAAGTCCTGTAACTTTGATGAAAATATTATAATTGTAGCAGTTGGATGTATTTTTTTCCCTTTCTTGCGTATGTGCTTCCTGTTATCTTTTTCCATGTCTTTTTTTGTCTACTTTGGAATGAATTTTCGAACCTGTGGATTTGTTGTGCATCGTCCCTTGTTTGTGCCACTTAGACAAAATGTTTTCCTCTAAAGGCTAACTGTGAATTCACCTGTAGAGGTGCTCTGAGTTACTTCCTATAATTTATTTCTACCACACATTACTCTTTTGCACTGAAGACTATTGCTTGCTTAGCCTTTATCCTCTCAAAGTTCAATCACCGAGTCATTTGTTTTTGTTGTTTCCTCGAATTGACTCCATAGCCCAAAGTATTATTTTCTTGCGCCAATATAACTATAACCCATTAGATCAAAGGTGTTAAATCTAGCCACTTCTTTAAATACATATCCCATGTAGAGACATAGTCCCCAGAGAGAGCCCTCTCCAGGTCCAAAAGGCTAGTTTCGGGCCTCAAAGTTGGTTGAAAAAATTACCTTCGTCATTTTTTTATCACCCGAGAAGATTTACAGAGTGATAACACAGGTGACATCAAGGGGATGTGTGTGTGTGTATTAATTTTCCAGGGTCTGTAGAAGGCCCAAAGAACCAATTCGGTTCCAGAAGTTTGAATATTCAAAATTAGGAGGTCGCACAACCCCGAGGAGAGAAGGGGGTTTTCCGTCATGGGACAAATCAAATGATGTAAGACTTATTTTTTCATCCAAGTGAGGATCATGGGGACATTATTGATGGTATTTATGATGAACCTATGATTGAAAAGGAAAATAAACGACTTTATGAAGGGTCAAGAGCACATCTTTTCTCCACTACATTGTTGTTGGTGAACTTAAAGGTTACGAATAATTTGTCGAACACTTGTATGACATAGATCCTAACGTGTGTAATATGTTTCATATCATCTACATATAGGTTGAATTTTTCCTTTTTTTTAATGTTAATTAATGTGTAAAATAAAAATGCGATATTTACAATTACAATTCTTTACATTAACTAGTTGTTCTTTATGTTTTAGATTGTTAGGTGAATTTTTGTTACCCTCGTCAAATATTTTACCTCGCACATATCGATATTTACATGCCATTATGAAAGACATTGGAGTGGAGTATCAAAGTATAGATGCATGTATTGATGATCATATTATATATTATGGAAAACAGGTGTCGAAAACAAAATCCCCGGTATGTGGTATCAGTAGATATCAAACTGATCAAGTAAGAAAAATGGTGCCTCGAAAGGTTCTCTGACATATTCACATAATTCCACATTTGTAGAGACTATTCAGGTGCCAAATATTAGCACAATTTATTGATTACCATGCACAAAAGAGAATTGAATATGGAACTCTTTGAATGTCTACAAATGGTTATGAATTTAAGGAAATTGCTGCAAAATGGCCAGAATTTATAGATGAACCTCATAATGTTAGGATTTAATTGGAAATTGATGGTGTTAATCCATTTAGAGATATTCAATCTTTTTACTCAGTGTGGCCTATTTGTTTTTATAAACAATAACATTCCTCCTTGGATGTCAATAAAGAGGGAGCACATAATGTTGACAATGATTGTTTCGGGTATTTGTTTACATTAATTTTTCAAAATGTTACCAACTCAATTTATGAGGTTGCCTTACTATGAGGAGCTAAAAATAGTCCATTTGTTTGATACAATGCATATCGGGAAGAATGTGATAGAACCATTATGGTGAATCATAGATGGCAAGAGGGATAAAGAAAAAGTTGTCAAAAATTGTAATGACATTTAGGAAGCCAATCATGCAATGCAGAGTGTGATCTAATCAAATAATGATGGAGACCAAAATAACCTTCAATGGTTATTAACAAAGAAGCAAAGAAATGGTGTGAAATAGGTCATTCAAAGAATTAAATTTCCCACAGGTTATTGTTCAAACATAAAGAATATCTTAACGAACAAAGGTGAATTTGACAGGGTAAAAACACATGATTTCCATACCTTCAATAAGGTAATTAATAATTTTAGTATTCATATTTATATATTGGTCGTATACATTTTTTGAGTTTTTTGTTATTTTTGTATATTTTTGAAACAAGTAACTATTGGTTTTTATTGTTACAGTATGTTCTACCTCTATCTCTCCCAAACGACTTTGGAAACAACATCAAACAAGTTATATATGATCTTGGAAAATACATGAGGTAAGTAGCTGAGATATATATGCAAAAGGTTTTTTCAATTTTGTATTGTACTTAATGACATGTGTTTTAGTTGTAATGTAATATGTATTATGTTTTGTTGAAACATATTGTTTTCTTGCATCATGATTTATAGATGGATTTCATTGAAAGAAATTCATGAAGATGATATAAAGTATTGGAAGAGAGAAACTCCTTGGCTAATGTGTGAAATGCAAAAGTATCTACCTCCAGTATTTTTCAATGCACAAGAACACTACCTCATACACCAAGTTGAGGAGATTGAAATGTGTGGACCTATAAACACAAGGTCAATGTGTATGGTGGAGAGGAACTTGAAATCATTGAAGGATTTGGTTTAAAAAAGAGCACGTCTAGAGGGTTCTATGGTGGAGGGATGTATGGTATATGAATCAGTGGTTTATATTAGTGAGTATCTTACTAAATTAGTAGCGCAAGCTATTGACGCAAACCCCCCCCCTTCTCTCCTCAAGACTATACGATCTCTTGGTGTTGGATCTTCAAACTCTCGAAAATGAATTGGTTCTCTAGGCCTTCTACATATCCTGAAAAATTAATACACACACAGAGGTCCCCTTGATGTCACCTTCAAGTCTGAACTACCTGCAATTTCTCTCTCTCGCACTTGGCAACACCGATTCATGAGTACTAGTCTCGCGCTAGACTCTTTGTCCTATGTGACCTTGGGATATAACCTTGGACCAACCCCTTCATGACTTCGGTCTTCATAATTTTATCCATCTTCGCCTTTGGTTCCTTCCACATCACTTTTCCCGAATTCACAGATCTCTGCCAAGTGTCTCTATAGATATGACGATCCATCTGTACTTTGGGTTTCGCAACTTCGCAAAACTTCACTTACTCCACACGTAACTCCTTTGGACCTCAATCTCCTAGATTTTCTAATTAGCTTCCATGTATCCTCCTCGCAGCCAAAGGTTAGGATTCACTTCGCGACTTCACGACTTCGGCAATCCATCTCCTCAACACCTCAAAATGATCCAAACTCTAAAATGTTGAAATTCCTTAGGGATAATTATCCATGCAAATTTTCCCATATATAGTGGTCTGGAACAATCCTAATCCCTCCTGGACGGATCTCTCTCATTGACCTAGAGAAACCTTAAAGGATTCCTACCTTTAAATATTTCTCGTCGCTCTCCCTCCTAAACTTTGTTCTTTAAAATGTTTTCCTCCTCAGAAAACTGTCTTTGACACTTAGTTGAACCTTCGCCCATGCACACCTTACAACAAGTCTTCCTCCATGACTTTGGCTTCTTTGTGGACAGTTCTCACTACTCCTCCTGAGCTTATGAGTCAAAAGAATTTGTCACGCACTCCTTGCGGAGAAACTTTCTTCAAGCCATATCTCCATAACTTTTTGAGTCAAAGAGGAATCTGTCACACACACCTTGTAGACACTGTGCACTCCTTGTGCACATAAGTTTCACCTTATCTCTTCTAAGCTTATGAGTCGAAATAGACTCTTTCAATAGATTCCTTCCTGATATTATGCACACTTGCACTTGCTCATAGAAGAGAAGTGATTGAAGCATATTTAAGTCTTCACAAGTTCATACGCTCAAACATGTAAATGTGTTCATAAACACAAGAATAAGAAATAATAGAGAATTGTAGATAAACAAAAATCATACCATTTNAACTTCCTTCAATTTTGACTCTCGAAGGATGATTGTGCACTCCTTGTAGCAGTTCTTCCATGCTCTATTGTTCCCTCTGAACAATATGAAAATGAGCGAGGTTCCTCCTACCCACACTTTCAAACTATCTCTGTTGAACTTTCTAAGTCAAAATGGACTCGGTCACCCACACCTTGTGGACACTATGCACTCCTTTCACGCATGGGTTTCACGTTATCTCTTCTGAGCTTATGAGTCGAAATAGACTCTGACAACGCACTCATTACGTACATTATGCACACTTGAACTCGCTCATAGAAGAGAAACAATTGAAACTTATTTAAATCTTCACCAGTTCATACATTCAACCATGTAAATTCATTCATAAACACAAGAACAAGAAATAACAAAGAATTGCAAATAAACAGAAAGTCTACCATTCAATATTCATTCAGATAAACAGAACAACATCATACATTTGGGAAAATGATCCTCTATTATATTCATTCAATTAAAAATATGCATGTGTTTATATACTTCTTCTCGGTAGCTCTCAACTCTTAGCTACAATGGAAACCTATACAATAGATTCAACAACCTCTCAACAACCTCTACTGGGAAAGAATACAAATATTTATACAAGAGGGGCCCTTCGAGCCTTTTCCTCCAACTACTCTAGAGCCATCCTATCGAAATAAAAGCATTCAACTACTATAATTTATTACAATAAATATTTATGATAGACAAATAAGATCAAACACATCGAATCTGTACTGCACGCAGCTTCATTAAAAGGAAATACATTCTCTGATGATCCTCATGAGATCATCCACCTAAAAACATTAAAGATGTTCTTTAATTACAATCCCTTAAAAATATTTACCTGATATGCCACTTTGAATTTTAAAATTCACTTCAAAGTGCGCGTTGGCACTTAGCTTCTCTTCAATTGTGCTTTGCTGGCAATTCTCCTGCATTAGTATGTACGTGGGCAGTGGTGGAGCAGGGTGTGTACATGCTCTAAAAATTGGTTTTTTAAGTAGATCTCTTCAGTGGTGATTTGGTAAATTATGCAAGTAAGAAGGCCAATGACATGTATGCATGAGTAGGGAATTTTAGGGCTATAACAGATTCCACCTAATGTATGAGGTCAGAAGAGAAATTGATGGTCGAAATACATTACAATATCTTCACCAAAGAGAATGCACGAAGTCGAGTGAGCCCGGGACCAAAGTTCGGGAGGTGCCATC
>JASDQU010438222.1:0-19853 GCA_032191745.1 Picea mariana
GCTTATACAATGTTCAAGAGATAACTCAAACCAATACAGAAAGTCCTCCCCAAGAGATGCACCACCCTTCTTCTCCTCTCTCCAACTTCTAATTGCAGCTTGCCTCATAAGAGAATGAGCAAGTGAGTGTGTGTTAGAAGTGAGGCACTAGCCTCTTATTTATATCAACCTGGCATGTGTGAAAGGTCACCATTTGGCAGGGCCGACCTCTCACTCTAGGTGGGTAAAACCACCTTTAATTAATTCTGGGGCTTCAATTATAATTGTTGGGGCCGACTTCTTATTCTGCCCTTTGTAATTGTCCGATGACCAATCCGCAAAAGGGGATTTGGTCCTTATACAATAACTGACAGGATTAATCCTCAATGGGGATTAATCCAATAACAATAATAATAATAATGACATGATTAATCCTCAATGGGGATTTAATACAATAACAAAATAATAAGAATGCTCTTCGCAGTTACATTATTTCAACAAGAATGTGCTCAAAATAGTGCTATGGATGCAATTTTCTTAGATAGGTTGCACATTAATACTCCAACACTGGAGAATGTAGGGAATACATCACGACAAAAACATATGTTTGATATATATATATATATATTACATTAACATAAATACAAACAAATACAATTTTTTTTTTTTTACCAAACATATTTTCTTCTCGTGATCTATTCCCTACATTCTCCTATGTTGGAGTATTAATGTGCAACTTTTCTAAGAAAGTTGCATCGATAGCACTATTTTGAGCATATATATATATATATATATATATGGTTTTTTATTTTATTTTTTATGTTAAATTATGTTTTTGTTAAATGTTATAATTACTTTCAAATGTGTATGTGTAGAGGATGAGTTTAATGTGAGGGAAGATAATGAAAGAGAGAGTGGGTATCAATAAGATTCCAATGTTGGTGAAGAGGGGTGAAGGTAGATTCAGGGGGCGTTATCCATAAACAAAATATTACACACCTACGTCCACCTATCTCTTAGATGTTGGTGATGATCTTCCTTGGGAAGAGTTTACTGAAACAATGACCCTCGAACGATGCTCATGTGTTAAAAGTAGGCTAAAAAATGATTTGAGGAGCTTGGATCTCCCTCAAGAGAGTAAACAAATCTTGGAGATTGTTTTGCATTCATTGTAGAACTTTATGGATGCATATCAAAAGATGGGGCCAATGACTGATAGTTTTATCGATTTGTTGAGGAGATGAAAGTTGGAGGTGATGAGCCCTGATAAATGTGAAGTAGTAAAAATAGAGTTTCAAAAGAAGATGGAATTTCTATGTTCAATTTCAAAGATGGGCCAAAACGAAAGATGTTGAAGGTGCAATATTTTAAGCACCCCAACATAGCAGGACATCTTTATAATAGATTTTTGATAACATATGAAAAGTTGTCACAAAATGATGAGGTTCCACATTACTTTGCTAGACACTTTTATGTAGAGTTTTTCATGGACATGCACCTTGATTATACCAGCTTACCATCCAATTATTATGTGGCTAGTAAATGACAAACATATGATCGAAAATGGGCATATCGAAATGCAACATTGCATAGGCCTTCACGACCTTTAGTATCTCGTCCAACATGGATATTTTCCTCACATTCAGAGTTGCAAGCTACATCAGATGTTGGCAAGGAGGCTAAGAATGCAATTGAGAAAAAAATGGAATCAATTTTTTATGGTGTTGATGTTGGTTTGAACCGTCAAAGAGCAGAAACCAATTCTCAAACCAATTTTGTTTACAAAACAGTTGATGAGATAGATACCATGTTATTAGAATATCTTAAGGAGTATGCAAAAAAATTTCCGTGATGGTTGGAAGGTGTTAATTCAGAATGATGAACCGAACATTGGATTGGTATGTTTTATAGTTAGTAAATTTTTTATGCATTTGAGGATAGTTTTCTTGTAGTTCTAGATCTAGATACATATAATCATATCTTTAGAAATAGTTGAGTTGTTATCGTTATTAATTTCAGTTTGACCATATGTTAAATGAATCTCCAGTAAATAGGGGACTTGATTCCACAAGTTTAAATTTGGATGGGTTGAATCATGTATGTGTTTTCTAATATCCACATATGAGCACTTTAGTTGTCCAATCTCCAATTTTTTGAATAATCAACAACATGAAATTTATGTTTTTGTATTAATGTGAACACATTGAATCCTAGATTTAGTTCTTAGTTGTGTTGTTCATAGATCCTTATTCCATCTCCTACTACTTGGGAAAGTTTGTTCCAATTCTCATTGGAAGAGTTTGAAGAGAGTGGGAGTTCACATGTATCATTGCATGTTGAAAACAAATTTAGTTATATATGAAAATTGCAATGTCATTTAAATTATTAATTTAAAATGAAAATGTCTTAAACAATATATAATTTATTAAATCTTAGGATATGGTGGGTATAATTTATTGATATTTAGGTTGGCACATCTTAGGTATTACATGTTTCAAAATTTAAAACTACAATTTAATGTGTTAAAGTCATTTAAATTTATTTTTCAAATGTACAAATTTGAAATGTGTTATAGGGCAATGTGGAGAAGAGAGTGCCTGAGAGTGTGCTTGAACAAAATGTGGAGAAGAGACTGCAAGAGATTGGGATTGAGGATGATGCATCCATACCTGGAAATTATGCATCTATTCATGATGATTCTTAAATGTATGTATATTGCACATTAATGAGTTTTAATTTGTTTTTATGTTGGGCCTTTTATATATAAGTGTTCAAGCTTATTGTTGTTGAATATGCTTATTTTTTTTTTTTACTTTTTTTTCAAATTTTTGTTTGATCAACTTTTTAGTTTATCCTTTCCTATTCATAAAAGGGTTACTCAACTAGTGTCTATATAACTTTTCAACGCTTTGATAAATTATTTTGAAATATATAGAACTCCTATATAAGCTTATCGTCGTTTAAAATAGTACATTCAATCTTATTTATGTTTAGATAATGATGTAGACCTAATTTTGAACTTAAGAATTTGATTATTTGAGAATATACTCTATCCCACATCAGTAAAGGGGAAGTTTCTAAATTTTATTCGATTGCATTCCTTGCCTTCTTGTCCAAGAATGATGTAATATGGAGATTTGTGTTTTTTTCATACAACAAAGAGAATTCCTTCTTGATGTATTGTCAAACTCTTAACTAATTGCTTACTAGCCACACAAACCAACATTTTTAGATTTACAAATAAGTTATGTACGTGCATGATCTCACTTGTATTTAGATCATGACGAAGACATATTTCAAAGAGCATTTGAATATATGTAATATTAATACATCCCATGTAGAAATATGAAATATTTAAATGGCTTTTGAAGAATGACTTAATATATGTGCAAATTTGTGTTTTCTTCATGTACATGAAATATTATATGAGAACATTTATTCCACTGCAGAAAAATGAGATAAATATTTTTTGAAAGAATGGTTTTTAATATAGAGATTTGTGAACTTTCATAGATATAAGTAATTTCTTGGAAGAATGGCTTAATATGGAGATTTGTGATCCTTTGATTTGAAATGGCATTTGAGTGCATTTGATTATATGAGGACATCTATTCCACTACAGAAGAGGAGATAGGTATTTTACTGTTGAGTAAATAAGGTCACATGTCATGAGAATTTCACATGAAGGATCTGGGACTTTATTCACGAGGAGATAAGTATTTTACTAGAAGAATGGATTAATATGGAGATTTGTGAACTTTCTGCATACACAACTGAATTTATTTTCAAGGTATTATCTAACTATGAATGCTAAAATTGGTTACCAAGAACACAATTTTTCTCTTTAAAAATTTGCTAGATAAGATTTTACATTTTTGATGCAGGAGCATCTCTCCACGTCAGCCAGCCAACCATGCTAGCGAATTCAAATCGCACGCTAAGAGAGAGGCGTAGCCTCATTTAAATCTGAATTCAATGTAACTTAAATGTTTAAGCTGTTGAGCCAGGAAGCCGTGCCTTTGTGCAGGCGTAGAGTGGATCGACCTTCAATGTGTGTAATGGCTGAGATCTAGATCTGATTCTGGACTAGACAGCCCATTCAATGTAATTGAATAGGGTAGGTAGGTTGGAGGGAAGCGCTCGAAGAGCCCCCTCAGGTAAAAGAGATTTTCATATCTCATTTTGGTAAGTTGTTGTAGTGGTGAAGTGGAAGTTGAGGTAGGAGAGAATATGTGAGTAGAGAGCAGAAGAGGGAAGAGCCGAGACCTTGTTACAGGCCGTGCTCAGGAACAAATTGTAAATACAGGCATTTTCCATATTTAATACAAAGAGTAGTTTTTCCTGCATGAATTCTGTGTTGAATGAATGTCTGTGAGTGTTCCCATATATGTTGTAGATGTATGTTAGGAATTTGCAGGTTGTTTTGATTTCAGGTGAAGGTCTTTGAGGTTTCATGCCAGGAGGTCATGACAGAGTACTGCGGTCTCTGAATACCGGTGCATTGAAGCACTTCTGAATTATGCGGGTTCAGACAAAGACGTGTTGTGGCACAAGAACTGAAGTCAACAACTCAGGTGGAGACCTCAAGGTTGTTGAATACCTTGGAGGCAAGGCTGTGTGGGAGAAGACATAGTTGTAGACAGAAGCTCTGAGGAGTTCTGTAGATCTCTGCCAAGTGGGCATTGAGCACAGGCACAAGGCGTAGTGGAAGGAACTCTGTTGTGAGTTCAGACAGAAACCAGAATCACTGAGGATTATGTGAAGCTTTGCCAGGTGGGGATTGAGCAGGTGCAAGGAGTGCACAGAGGAAGAACTTTGCTGTGAGTTCAGAAGAAATAGAATCATTGAGGATTCTGAGAGCTTTGCTAGGTGGGCATTGAGAAAGTGAAAGGAGAAGATACTTTGCCAGGAGGGCATTGAGTCAGTGTGTAGACAAGCACAGAAGAGAAGAGAACTCTTTGAGTTCTGTGATTAGAAGGAAGAATCCACTGAGGGATCTTCACAGGGTTGCTGAACACCCTGAAAGACTCAACAATCAAGTTGCTTGAGTAGAGACATTGCCAGGAGGGCATTATATTCTCCATTTGTGGGAGGAGAAGAAAGAAGGACAAAATCCCTAAGGGGTCTGAGTGTTTGAGAAGCTCAGGAGGAACAATGCTTTTACACACAAAATTGGTTGCAAGGAGTGCAGAGGCTAAAGAACTCTTTGGAGAGTTCGAAGTTCCCAAACCTGAGGAGGGACCGCATTTCTATGTGCGTAGAGAAACTCATAGTCGTGGAGTTCGCAGAGGAGAAAGAAGACAAAGGTTGAGGCCTTTGAGAACTAGATATTCTTCCAAGCCTCGGAAGAAGTGCGCAAGCTCAGGAGGGAGCATAGCAGCCGTCAGATCGGTTGGAGAAAAAGATATGGACCGTTGGTTTTCACGTCCAGGAAGGCATCAGAAGAAGCGCACAGAAGAGGAGGTTGTGGACTGTCGGATGTTCACACAGAATCCTGTCAGCCGTTGGATCGGGAGAAGATGATCAGAGTTTAGTCTCTAGAGCACGTAGGAGAAAGAGGTGGTCTGAACCGTCAGATCTAGAGTGAAGAACCCGACAGCCGTCAGATCTGTCGCGAGTTACACAGTGGTTAAACTATCGGGACTTCAGCCATCGGCATATTGGGAGTCACGAGGACAAGAAAGTCGAGACACTTCAAGTCTCTAAATGCTGGGAAGATCTGGACCATCCATTAGTGGAGACACATGGTGGAGATCGAGAAACCGTTGGCATATTGGCTATCGCGAAATCAGAGTTCCTGAGGTCGAAAGAAGCGGGACATCGAAAGTCTCGAAATCCCAGAGAGATTAGAACCGTCCATCTTGAGGAGGATGCGTGGAAGTGATCGAGCGCCATTGGGAAAGGTCCCAAAAGGGAGGACTCCATTGGAGCATAGGGAGTCGGCAAATCAGGAGTTCCGTGAGAAAGAGATCGAGGAAATCCACAGTGAAACCCTCGATACAATTAGAGCTATCCATCTGTTGGGACAGGTGGAAATCATCGAGAGTCATCGGCGTTTGGCCATCGGGACTCATACAGGTAAGTGTCTTTGGTTTGTCGTTTGGCAAAGCCAAGACTTAATTTGGACCGTCCATCCATTTGGGACACGTGTTGGAGATCCGAAGAAAGTTGGAGATCGGTATATCGGGGATTCCGGGGACCCGAAACCTTTGCATTTCAGAATTGCGAACCTCGAAACCCCGAAAGAAGGAAGGAGCCATCATGGAGGCCAGATTTCAGCACATCAGAGAAGAGGAAAGTGCCATCGTGAGGGGCCAGCTATCAGCACAATGGAGAGTCAGTATTCGAGGAATCGGGAATCCCGTGGACATATGCATTTTGGCATTGGAAACCCCGAAACCCTGACGAGGGATAAGACTGAGGTCACGAGGAGAACGGTCATATGGGCCGGGAGCCTAGCCAGGAGAGCTAGTGCGTAAAGAGCATGTTGGGATTCAAGGAATCGCGAGTCCTGAAGGCATATGTATTTGGAAATTGGAAAGTCCGAAACCCCGACGAGGAGTTATGGCTGCGGTCATATAGGGGGAGGTCACATGGACCATGAGTTTATCCTGGAGGGCTAACAGGAATTGGGGCTCATCGGGAAATTGAAAGTCCAAAACCCCGATAGGAGGATATAAGGTTACGGTCTTATGAGAACGGTCGTATGGACCAGAGGGCATAGCCAGAAGGGGCTAAGACACGTAAAGGGCGTGCATCGGTGAATTGGCTCATCAGTGATCGGGGGTTCGAGAGTACATGAACTCTTGACAGCGAAAAGGACGAAACCTCGAAACCCCCAAAATTAAGGTCAGGGAAAGAGTGCGGTCATGTGCAGAAGGCCGTGCGGTTGAAGAAAGGACCTGTGGATCGGGTTTTAGCAGAGATTCCGATTGGGGATCTAAAGAGCTAATTCGGCTCGTATGAGAATTTGAACGATCCTGAGAGCGGGTGAGTCAGAGGTTACTCGTCGTCGCCTGCGTCAATTTTTTAGATCATGTATGCTTAATATGGAGAGTAACTATTTTGAAAGTTTTAGAACTTCGTGATGTAAGTTTGGTTTAAAAAAAATGCCAAAAAAGTATAATAAAAAGAGATCTGTAATCTTAAATCTGTGGAACTTCGGTTGTGTATGTTATTATTTCTTATTGCTTATTTAATATTTAGTTAAATATCTTTAAAATATTTGCTAATAAAGTATATATGCTAATATGTGTTATTGATTTTTCTTTTTATTGTTTTTTGTTTTTACAGATGTTTACATTATATTTGGTGGAAAATGAGCATGTTGGAAGATGGAACTTAACTCTTTTGGTATGTATGTCAATTTTTCTTTAATCACAACTTGTTTTATTTATCTAAAATGGTATGTGTATATTTTATTTTAAATGTGTAGATATATTTTATTTTAAATTTTTAAATTTTAAATTCGAAAAATATTTTCTTTTGCAGGTATGAAGTGATCTATCTTAAAGCAATGGCTTAGAGTCCAGAATTTTGGAGTTAAATTTTTTAATTGCCTCTTAGTGTTTGTTCTTAACCTAAAATGGTTGTGGAACCTATCTATTTAGTGGTGTAACTATGCAAACTTTCATTATATATATATATATATATATATATAGAACTCAAAATATCAATTTATTGTTTCATCTTTGATTTCTCTTATATTGTTTATGATGGTGAAATATATTGTTTATCGTTCATTTATAAACAGTGAAGTAGCTTATAATTTCAATTTTTATGATGGTGAAAGGTTAATTTATGTTTTATGATATTGTGTTGAAATTAAAAATGTTTTATTTCATTTCATTTATAAACATCATTGTATAGTCAAGTACAACTTATAATTTGAATTTTGTTTAATTTGCAAATATGGTTGAAAATAGTCAAACAAATCATCAAATTATAGTTTTTGTTCTATTTGTGGATATTTTTATAAGTTGAAGGGTTCATATGGTTTATAGGGTTGAAGGGTTATAGATATTTAAATATTTGATAGTCGTGAGCATTGACAATTGCCAAGTTTTCATTGGGTGATATGGATTTTATTTCATTCCATTCAAATAATAATCAAAGTGATAATCAATTAAAACTTATAATTTCAATTTTGTTTGATTTGAAAATATGGTTGAATAGTCAAACATATCATCAAATTATAGTTTCTGTTCTATTTGTACTATTTGTAGATATTTTTATAACTTGGAGGGTTCATAGGGTTTATAGTGTGAAGGGTTGTAGATATAAATATTTGATAGTCATGAGCATTGACAATTGCCAAGTTTTCATTGGGTGATATGGATTTTATTCCATTCCATTAAAGTGATAATCAGAGTGATAACCAATTGACTTTAACAATGCGTTTGTAAATTTAAGCATATTGATCATCGCATCAAACTAGGCCCCTCCCTTATTTTGATAGGGCATAGACTCCTATCAATCCAAAACTTAGTAAAAAACTTGAACTCAAAATTGAAAATTCATAATGAAATGACAGTCCAACACTGAAGTGGTTATATTCATCCTTGGTTTCTTTATTGAAAATTCACAATGAAATGATAATCCAACACTAAATTGGTTATGTTCATCCCTGGTTTCTTTTCGAGTTTTCAATATATTCATTCAAGAAAATGTGAAATAAAAATATACTTTGAAATAAAAATTTGAAATAATAACATCATCTAACCTTTTTAAATATGTAAAATTAAAATATACTTTAATATAAGTAAGCAATTTTCATGAAAATTTATATTGATATAAATTTTTTGTGTACCGAAAAGGGCAGAAAAGCGCTGATGGATTATCAATCCTTTGCACATTGGAAGTATTCACTAGTGCCATTAATATGACACCTATGAGTGTTGTTCAATATCACTGAATAACTTTCTATTCAAAAATTTGCAGGGATAACAATGCACCATCCACAATACAAGGTCTACATTGAGTAAACTTCCAACTTTGTTATCATGTCACAAATCACATTCTTTTTCAACTTCAGGGTTTTCAATCAAACTTAATGACAACTATGTTTAATGTGTGTTAGGTAACATCATACACATTTGTCAAGTAGCTCATAATTTCAATTTTGTTTGATTTGCTTCAAGATATTGAAATCTAAATGCACATTACAAAGCAATTTAATATATCAACACTTTTGGAATCAAAATTCACAATTTTATAATTAAAATTGATACTTTTTAGGAAGTCTTTAAATTTTTTAATTAGGATGTTAATCATACACTACCTTGAATTCTCAATATACTTCAAATTCAATCAAAAAAATGAAAATCTAAACGCAACAAACCAAGACTTAGTAGATGGTGTTATTTTTTATTTTTTGTAATCAGGGCACAAAATCAAATTCTTTTTCAACTTAAGTTTTTTCAATCAAACTTAATGAAAACTACGTTTAATGTGTAGAATATAAGTAGTGTTAGGTTCATCATACACATTTTTCAAGCAGCTCATAATTTCAATTTTTTTTTATTTGCTTCAAGATATTGAAATCTAAATGCACATTGTAGCAATTTAATATATCAACACTTTTGGAATCAGACTTCACAATTTCATAATTAAAATTGACACTTTTTAATATGTCTTTAAAATTATTAATTAGGATGTTAATCATACACTACCTTGAATTCTCAATATACTCCAAATTCAATTAAAAAAATGAAAATCTAAATGCAACAAACCAAGCCTTAGTAGGTGGTGTTATTTTTTATTTGTAGAATGATATTATTCCTAGATATATTAATAGAGAGGGGGATGATTTTATGAAAGGTACTACATTTAGTGAAAGTTTTTCTAAGCCATCAATAGTCTCTTATAATGGCATGGAAATGGGTCCTAGTTTTGATGTGAAGTTATCCTCTTCATATGAAAAAGAATTTCAATCATTGGAAATAATGAATGCAAATCCTTTATGTAGTAAATTGGTTATGCATTAAAGGATTTGTGTATACGATGGATAATTTGTAGGATTAGTATAATCACCCAAAGTATAGGTCATTTTAGGTTCCCTATATGTAATCTATAGGTTCTTCCCTCAAATTGTGAATAAGGCTCGATAAACTTTATAATTCATCAAAAATATAGTTCCTTATTTGAATGGACCATGAAAGTAAACTAAACCAAATGATTCTAGAATCCTAGATATTCATAAATACATATACTTTTAATGAAAAATATAACATTCTAGAATGTACATGTCACTTTTTTAAGGAAATCGTAATGGTATACCATCTTCAATTATTCGTTCATGATTGACTTTGGACATTTTTCATTTTCTAATTTTTTTTTTTGATTGAAATTTTATTAAATTTATGCGTGATGCACATACCAAATGACTATATTGACAACTTATGACATTCGACTGATAGTCTTGAAAGTGAACACGAGTATCAGTTTGATGGGTTTCTTAAAAAAAATCGCCTTTCAATATGATGGATCCTCTTTCATATATAAAACTGTTATCATCAAAATATTCTAATAACCTCATGTTTGTCTCTGTGTATCACATCAAATAATATTTCATGTTTTCGGTGTTGTCTACAGGTGCAACCACAACAAAGACATCTCCTGCAAATAATTCGATATATTCCAACAAGTAGTTCGTGTTATATTATCACACATGCACGTGCTATTAAACTTGAATCTACTATATATATAAATTTTATATATCCAACTTACAAGTACATCTACAAGTTGTTTAAATATTTAAACATAACAATTACCTTCTCTAACAAGATCATAAACTCTATCACCATTAACTAACACTATAGTTTCATTTGATTCCATCTCCTCTGAGCTTGCAAGTGGAATTTTCCATTTTATATCTAAGTCAATATGTCTCCAAGCTTCAACATATTCCACATTTTCGTTTTTGAAAATCTCTATGGATTTTATGTCCTCTATGCAAACTGAACAAAAAAAAGATCCATTTCTTCTATCAAATGAAAACACATTTTGATAGCGTTTTGTTTTAACTGAATGCACTTTTCATGTCCCATGTATTGTACCGGCTTCATATGGGATTGATCTATTTACATCTTGGATTCAAACATACCAAAAAACCTTGCATAAGATAAGAGCTTTTTAACTTGAAATCTACCATGAAAATGATTGAATATCATATAAATTTGAACACGCGAATAAAAATATATTGTGTACATGAGTAACATGTATATATACACACTTGCGCACATCTCTTGACATATTATTCTCATGGATTAGCGCCAGTTTTCACCATTCAACAACTTGATCAATGTATTCAAATCGATTGGCATGAGGGTTCATCTGATACCTTCAAAGTGCTCTTTTTACACATGCCCCTGCACCGTTGTGCTCTCATTTTCCATGACCAATCTTAAACAAATTCCAACAATGTGTAATGTTTGATTTCTGATGAAGACGACACAACCAATAGAATGATCATGAATATTTGAACTGACCCACACATCCATCTGACCATATCTAATGTCAATTGAATCCGATCCCACGTTCTTTCAATGAATCATAAAATTTATCAAAACAATGTTGTACATAATGTGTATCGTGTGCCCGATCATCACTTATATAAAAATGATATTCTTTAATAACATGTTGATTGTCATTGATGCTTTCTATGTTATCAAGACTTCGTTGAGCATGTGTATATAGAATGTGGACAAATATAGTCATTTGATCAGAATGATAATATTCACTCTGTATTTCATTTGTGTAGCGAATGTTTAATTCTCTGCAAAATCAACTACAGACAAAATTGTCCCTAGTGGAAACACTTCAAGAGATTGTTTGAATTGTAGGTATTTACATTGAGCTCTATGTGAATGGTTGGTGTATTTATAAATTTCTTCCTCAAATTTCTTCAAAAACTCTATCACACATATTTTATCTACTTTCAAAAGAATACTTTTGGAAATAACATTTGAAGAATGTGGAGCCAGACTGCTGATATTTCATATCTCTTCCAATTGATTGTTATATTAGGAAATGATTGATCATTCATATCAATAGGATACTTTGAGTGAAACAAACTTATATTTCCACAACGATCACATTTCTTTCCACCAACACATTTGTTTTGGTAAAATAATTCATCACCTTCTCTTTCACGTACAATTTCAGATATAAAAACATAGAATGTGAAAGGAGGAGGTGAACTTGGCCATAAATTTTTACCAAAATAAATAAAAGTGTCATAATATAACTCAAATTCCACATGATAATGACAACAACAAGTGTCATGAATAGTGCTGGGTCTAACAAACCATGGTCTTTCTTGCACAAATGTATTGATGGAAATTTTAACTTGTTTGTTCTCTTCTTTGAGCTTATTCAACAATTCTATTTGTTTCATTCGCAATATATGTTTTGGATGTTCTTCATATTGTTTTCATGCTATTCTTTGTCGCAACACATCCCTTGTATGTGGTGAAACATGATATTTTGTCAACCAACAATTACAGGCCAATTCTTTAACATTTTTTGCAAGTTTATCTTTGTAGGGTTGTCTAGAAATAACTGTCCAACAAACAAGTTCATCATTTGCATCTATTTACAATCAAAATTTTCTGTGTTTGTACAATGTTTTTCTTGAGGTTCCCATCGCTTTTTCCATGTGTTGTGTCAAACGACATTTTATATTGCTAGATGAAACAATTGTTGTTTATATCACTCTATGTGCAACATTGACATCTTTCTTTTTCGAGATTTTCCAAAAGCTTTTAATACACTAGTTATATTGTCAAAGACATTCTGTTTCACCTTTGTATCTTTTGTCGACTTTTGAATACCCAATAATGATGTAGCTTCTTTTAACTTTCTTGACTTTATTAGATAGAGTAAAAGTTGAGCTTGTATTGTTACTGATTCATCTTTAAAAAAATTATTATACATATTAGTAACACTATATCTTATATAATGATTAACTTATTTCTTCCCAAATTTGTTAATATCAACATTTTCTAATATTTCATCATCAATGTTGATAGATTCTTCTGCATATTTCAATTTAAAGTTTATATTACAAAAAAAAAACCCAAACGTAAATTCACTAAACTATATATACAAGTGTTCATTTTATATTATCTACATATTTATGTGCATACCAATAGATGATTCAACTTGTGCTTCAATTTTGGTTTCAACGACTTCATCAACGTTATGAGGAAAATCTATTTATGTTTTTTGAAAAACATCAAATCTGAATTACAATCAATTATATTTTAAACAATAATTTTAATAAATGATTCTATACTTTTAATATAGACAATATGTGTACATGCATATACCTGGTTGGACTTCTTCTTGTTGAAAATCTCTATTTACATCATCATCGTTTCTTTCTTCAATATTTTCACGTTCTTGTTTCTTTCTCCAATAATTCTCTTTCCTTTGTTCATTATGGTGAGTTTCGTCTCGAGTGCGATCAAATTTTATCTTGCGCATATTTTTGTTTCCCATGAGTGTAGTTATCTGTAAAAGTTTTAAAAAAAATAAACATTTAAGAATAGCCTCAGAAAAACTTCATTCTCACAAAAATTATTCAAAGATAATATCAAGAATTTTATGTTCAACAACGCCTTCAATATATATATTTTTTTTGCATTCAAAACATTAGCCACCTTGTTCAAAACAATGAAAAAAATGATTCAAAGTTTTGCTTAGGGCCTCCACATATGCAAAACCATAAAACGAGAGTGTGAATTGTGTTAAATTGGTTCGGACGAAAGCATATTTATAAGATTTGGCGCCAATTGAAATGAAATGACATGTCCCTTCATTTTTTCCAACCGATGGAATTCTCTCACCCATCTTTCGGCCGAAAAACCAATGTTCATCCGAAAAACTAGAAATTCGTTTATTTTTTACAGATTTCGTTAGTAAAAATATTTCGGCCGAAAATAAATACTTTTCAGCTGAAAGATTCTTTCAGTCGAAAACCGACGAATGAGATTGTTTGCAAGAACCTGAGAATTCCCTCTAGCTTACTTGAACTTTGGAGGTTGCATACTCCTACAAATACTCAGAATTTAGATTCGAAATTGATACCAACATTTGCAAAATTGAATCTACTTTTTATGGATATAATTTGTTTTCATTTTCATTATTTTTATATAATTTTATAAAAAAATCATTGCATAACATTTTCAGGTGACATTATGATTCAGTGAAATGAAATATCCATATCTCTAAAAATGCATAGTGGAAAATTTAGAAAAATTTATATTCACAATCCTTTAATTGTTCTCTTCAAAAGGGTATTTTTAGATTTTAATTTTAAGTACAAATTAAGATAGATACAAGGTGGGGGAAAACATGTGTTTAAAATATGCAATTGTTTCAGCTTGTTCAACTTAAAAAAATTCTATAAATTATAATATTTATCCATTAGATTCAAAATTATAGTCATAAGAAAATAGAGTCTTTGTAGATTGTTGCAATATATTTAGTTTGTCAATTTTTTTTTTTTAATAATAGATACATTGTTGGGGGAAAACATAACTCATTATCATTCCTTTCATTTTTAATGAACATACTATGAAACAATTGCCAAAATGACATATCAAATCTCAATAAAAGTAATTTGAAAAATAGTCAGTAGAAAGATAACACAATTTTTCACGAGTTTTGTTTTTACTGTAAAGTTAAATTCTAAATAAAAAAAATACTTTTGTATACCGAAAGTTGAAGAACTTGTGAAAAAAAAATATTTTTTCTCATAAAACAAGCAAAATAGACACCCATCTTCATGGTTTCATATAATTATATCTCTTCACCATGTGCTTCAAAATCATTTGGTCTGCCTTTTACCATTATCCAGTGAAATCCACCTTCACTCTCTTATTTCTTAGTGTCCTCTATGGAATCTAAATGAATCTATAAGAAGGAACTCTATGAAAATAGTTGACTCTTCCTTTTACATCCTTTCTTGTAATATTCAAAATACTTATGGTTCATTGCCCTGCCATTCTTGGAATTCTTGGACTTCCCCTTCTTACAAATTGATCTCTATGTTAGTGTATCTCTCTCCATGTCTTTGGTAGTTACAAGTTGATATTGAAAATTAGGAGTTAGATTTAAAATCCTATGGAACTATTTCTTTAGCCACTCATGTTTCCTAATAATTGGATAATGTGGTTTCCACATGTAAATCGAGGAATGAGATATAGTTTCAGTGGTGGTAGTCTATGTGTATTTCTTATTGATCATTTATTCAACACATAACATTGCCTATTCTAGTTTAACCATCATCAAGAAACTGCTCATTGACAAAACCTTCATTGATGTTGGTTAATTCTTTGTTGATAGGACCTTCATTGAATCCTCTATCAATGGGACCTTCAGTGATGTCGACTTCACCTTCATTGATGCTCATCAACATCAACTTCATTTTCTCTTACGTCAACTTTTCCTTCAATGCCATCCACCAATGTCATATTCACCTTCACAATATCTATAAAAAAAACACATTTGACTCTTCATGTCTATCTTCAACACTAATGAATAGAAGGCACATCTAATTTAACTCAACTCTTGGATGTACCAATGGATGCTTCTATTTATTCTACTCTTCCTTTGGAGTCATATAATGCATAACTCAATTCAAAATCTTGATATTAATATACCTGCTTTTATCCACTTCCTTTCCCTAGAATGTGTTATCTAGATTCACATGATCCAATATACACTATGTACACTTATCTAATGTTTAAGTATTCCTCTTGGGCACTCCATGTTTCTCTGTAGTGTAGGGATGCAACCTCTTTCAAACAATTTTTACTACTATTTGCAATATTTTATAAAATTCTTTAACATGAACTCCCCACCAATGTACTCACTTTAAACACCTTAATGTTCTTTCCGTGTTTCTTGTGTTTGAAACTCCAAGAACCTATAAAAACCCATTGTCTTATAATTCAAAAAGTATATGCAGTTTTAGAATCATAATCATTATTAAAAGTGGAAAACCATTGCATTTGATATGCTCTTCATTTGTTTGTGAATGTCCAAGTGCACCAAGTTGATAAGTGCATTGGCTCCCTTATTCAAACAACCTTGGAATTGTTCCATATGTCAATTTTCCATCACATATATTTGATAAAAATCAATGGAGTTTTTCTCTCCAATCATGTCAATTCCTTGATTGATTTCCTTTTCTATTATCTTGATCACATTTCAAGTCCTAATATGCTCAATTATTTTGTGTTAAAGCATCGAGATATCATTAATGTCCATAACCAAACTCAATTGGTAGAAACCTTGGAATCTTTTTACAATAGGAAGACAAGATTTTCAAACATCATTTGAATCCCATTAACAATTATTTGATCACTAATAATTTACTCTTCTTCTTCATATGGGTGGCAGGTGTGTGGGTGATCTTTGGCTCCGAAGGAAAATAATAAATTACTTATGTTTGGGGATCAACAACACTACAAATAATCAAGAAAAGGCATTATCTCCTTCAAAAGGGATCTGAATCATGAAAAACAAAGTGGTCAATCAATTATATATCATGGGGGATTATATGGTTGTTGTTTTTCATATGGTGAAAAAATATCTCCCTAAGGAACCTTTTTTTTGGAGACTTATCATTTGAATTCATAAGGTGGTAGAGGGTTTTTATGAAGTGGTATCATTCCATCCACTCTGTGAAATTAAACACTGGGATGATGCTCAAGCTAATACCTTCCCTTTCATNGGGGTGGGGGGGGGGGACTTATTTTCCAATCCACCCTAAGTTTGTATCCTTGCTCTTGTTTATGACTGAAATGAATGCTAAATACAAGTGGTAACAAAATGCACCACGATGGTACAAAGGGGATGACCCTTCATGTAGTTCACACAAGCTAGCATCATAAGAGTTTAATTATGCCTATATGGATGGGATTCTTCAGTGCATGCAGGTTTTTCCTTCGAATGGAGCATATTGGTGGCTTTCATCTTGGGTTTGTAGTAGAGGCTTCTTTGGCCTATTTCTTCTCTAGTTTTTCTTCCTTTCTCCAAGTGAATTAGTATCCATTTGTCCTGGTGGCATTGTGTTTGCGTTATGGGAGAAAATTGATACTATTCCCACTCTTTTTTCATTCCAGTATCTAGTTGTGACCTTTGGAAGTCTATCTAGTTTTCATCCTTTCTTTGAAGTGGTTCCAAATCTTCTAGTCTAGGTGTTTGTACCAAAATGATCTAGTCTCATAAGAGGGTATTCCAGTGGTCGTTCTATATGTGTCTTTAGGTGCTTTATTAACATAAAAGGTGAGTTAGCCATATTTCTATTTGACATTCTAATGGCCAACCCTTTAGACAAATTTCACGACATGCTTCAATGGTGTGAGAGGATTTGCGATGGCAATCGAGAAGTAGTGGCTTAGGTAATGGAAAAAATGGAATTTTGGAAAAAGTCCTAGGAGTTTCAATATGAAAAATATTTGAAGTTTACAAGGAGGATGCTAGAAAACATGAAATATCGAATGGATAAATACAAGGGAAAATAATGCTTATGGATGTAGAGGTGGAATTTCATAGGGAGAAGCTCATAGAGCAAGAAAAAATTATTAAGGAGCTGCAAGAGAAAGTCAAGCATCTAGAATTAGAGCAATCTCTTGGGTTTCTAGAATTGCATCATTCTCCCTTGCAGACAATTTTAGTGGGATGTTTTTTACTTGATAAGGGTGAAGCAATGGAAGAAGACATTGTAGAGTAGTACTCAGAGCAAGCGAAATAGGAAACCCCCACCATTTCATCCTCTATTGTTGTAAGAATGAAGATTGCTTGCTATGATCATGGTAAAAAACATGTTTAAATTTTTAGATGTTCTCATATTTTATAAAATCATTTTGTTATTAGTCCAATATGTAAGGCTTTATATAAGCCTAATAGTGAACAATACTTCTAGAAATTTGAAAATAGGACAAATAGGAAATAGTCGGTAGCCAATACTATATCTTATGATGGCATGTAGGATCAAATCATCTATTTTGATTTGTATTACAAGGATGGGTGGTAGAACCGCAACCCCATCTCTTTTTATTTGATACAAATAGTAACCATTTTTTTTTTTTTTTAAATACTCTTCTTCACCTTATCACATTACATACATTGCATAAACTCCCTCACTTCTCCATTATGAAATTGGTTGTAAATGGACCCTTTCCCTTCACTTTCAACACTAGAATTATCTACGATGAACACTTGAACTTTATACTTTGGTAGATTATGTATTGAGAAATCAAAACATGATTTAATGTCATGTGCTTCACCACCCTTTAGTTAATCCATCAACAATATTATTTATCATCAACACAAACATAAGTCAAAGTAGTACCTTTTTGGGAAGTTACTAATAATGAAGACATCGATCTCATTGACCTTGCAATGCACCTTCCACCACATTTTCCTAAACATTTTCTTCATTTTTGATTTCTTCTTCCTATAGAGGTGCTCATGTTTCTTATGTCTTCTTCTTTAAAAACCATAGTAGACAATCAATCTACTACTCGAAGTAAATTGTTTGACAAAATTGAGTCAACCTTACAACATTGATGACTACATTGATGATTTTGTTGAATCTCTCATGTGTCCACCTTCTGCTCTAATCTTATAGTTGTCTTCTATTTATAGCATCCAAGTCTAATAATCCCACGAAAATCTCAAGTGATCCCACAATAATCTCCCAAGATGGGAGTAAACTATCAAATATAATGTTTGCTTGTTCATATTGGATGGTTTTAAATATAGTCAATTGTATTTGTTTAACCAATTTTTTTATTCTATACAAGTGTTCCATCAACAACATGTCCTCAACCATGTTTAATCATGTTTAAATGAGTGTACAAATGACACAATTATTGGAATGTCACATACCCACTACGACATGATAAATTTTTCATTTTTCCTCAAGGGATAGAATCCCCGAATTCCTACGGGGGCCTAGCACAGGCTAGCTCTTCCCTTATCCACCTCCATGTGATCATTGGTTATGACCATAGGCCAAGCCAAGAGGCACCTTTCGCATTTCTTGACTCAACGATGCAAGAGAGTCAAGTCTTTCGACTCTTCAAACCCCAAAATGCCAAAATGTAGAACCCTGAAAGGGCTGGCGAGTGATGAGCTCCCCGCTTGGGTCTTGTCCACATGACCCTATTCCGTGACCACTCGCTTAATCGACAAGGCACTTATCGGCTTTTTGCAATTTGGGGAATCGTGATGCAATGTCTCGTCCTCTCCCTTTCAAATCCCCAAAACTCTGAAATCTCCAAAGTTCCCTTCCAAAGGGAGATCAATGGCTGTAAGCCTCCCCTGAATTGACAGTTTGGATCTTTTCAGGATTTCATGGATCAAGAGTCTCGACTCTCTTACTCTTTATAACCCCGATAGCCGAAATACTGAAATATCTCTGCTGAGAGATCAACGGTCCATGTCCCTCTTAAACCAACGGTTACTATCCAATTGGATCGACGACCCACAACCTTTCAGGGTTTCGGAATTCATGATTTCGCAATTCCGTTACAAACAATAATTATCCATGATTTCACACACCCACGCCAACAATATGTTGCATTTCACGACTTCGGGAGTTTCAATACAAAGCACCCCAGTTCCTTGTCCTCGAAACTTCTGAAATCCCAAACCTCAGTCTGCCGAAACCTGTTGTTGTTCTGTGACCTGGAACTACTCCATAAAACGATTTTGGGATTTCACGTTTCAGGACTTCGCGAATCCTGTTGCTCCAATTCCTTGTCCTCTCGTACTCCCGGTATCCGAAGTATCGAAGTGTCGAATCCTGAAATTTCGGTCCTCCTTCTCTTGAGTGAGGTCAATGGCTCAAAGCC
>JASDQU010438222.1:19873-30714 GCA_032191745.1 Picea mariana
GATCCAGCGGCTCAGATCCTTTCGGGGTTTTATGAGTCAAGAGTTCAAAACTCTTACCTCTCGTTTTCCTGGTAACCGAATTACCGAAATCTCCTTTTGGGGATTTCCCTGAAATCTCAACTGCATGCACCTTTCGGGACTTCGAGATTTGTGATTTCGTGAATCTGCCACGACCAAACTCTTGGTCCTTCAACCTCCCAGTATCTGAAACCCCAATGGGTTCATATCTCTGCCATGTGTCCTCTGAAATGGATGGTCCTGGTCTTTTCGGGACTTTGATAAGTCCTCACCTTTGCGTATGTGAGGGTTAAACCTCATGCGGCTTCTCCTGGATCTGATGGCTATCAGCTATCCACGCAAGATCTGACGGTAGCTGTAGCTCCTCCCTGAGCTCTTGCTTTCTTCCCGATTTCAGAATATTTCGACACTTCAAAGGTCTCAACTTTTGATCTTCTACTACAAGCCGACTATTGGGTCTCGCCAGCACTTATGAAAATTGTTGTCCCTCCTGAGATTTCTTAGCTATGAAGGAATTAAGAGTTTTGTTCTCTTTCTCCTGGGCTTAACTCTTAGAAGAGTCTTCCACGCACCCCTTGCACTCATTCATCAAGTCTAGGACTTGAGTGAGTCTCAGTCTCTACTTCCCTCATAGGGAGCCTGTGCATAACTACACTACCTCTCCTGAGCTTAACAGAATTCGCCCTCCAAGGGACTCTAGACAACTAGGAAGGTTGGCATGTGTACATGAGACTATGCCTAAGGTCGACGAACTCACAATTCATGGCTCTAACTCAAGCCACCTCAGGACACAAATATTTACGAGTACTAATCATGTCTTATCCATATAATGTCTTACTGGCCTAATTATACAACCAAGCAGTAAGGAAAGAGACATAGTATATCCATTCAGAAATTAAGCACAATTCCTAAAACATACATCGTATAACCAAATTCATGCCCAGTTACAGCTAAATTACACAGAGTAAGAAATCACTTATCTATTACAGGTTTCCGCCAACCAACTGACTGTGGGTGTTCGTCCTTCCACTCGACCATAGGCTCAGAGGAATTCAATATTAGCACTCTGGCCACCCCCGTGCCAAGCCATGATATCACCAAGGAACTCTCACTCTTCTCGAGGGTTCTCTCTCTGTTTCAGTTTCTGTTCAGGTCCTGTTTTCTGCAACTTAGATCTTTCTCACTCGTTTGTGGCCTCGACGAGGTTTCTCAGATGCTCTTTGGCATCAAGCTTGTTGCCTTCTGTTCGTGATCCGCTGGAGATCTTCATGCCTCTCCCTTGCGAGCTCTTGTTCTTGTCTCGTGTGTCCTTCTCCTCTCCTCTGTGTCCCTCTTACCTTGGACGGTTTCGCCGACCTATCCTATTCCTTCTGTCATAAGGAAACTTAGGTATGCAGGTCCCTGTAGTACTTTGGGTTGACAACCCATGTTTCCATTCATGGGGGTGGTTGGTGATTCAACCACCGTCCTTTCTTCATTGACTGCTTTCCTTTCCTTGGGATTCGAAGGAGGTTTGTCATCCTTATCATGGATATTTGGGGTTATTCGATATATGAACCCTCTTGTATGGTTTTCACATTCTTCCTCTAGTGATATCATGGCCAGTACTTTCAATGCTTCACCCCCACAGTCAGTTATTGGCAACTNTTCTCATGTATCCTCACATGTATTTATAATACATATTTGTTTTGTTGACTTAAACTCATATGCAATCCATAAGCCTAATGTCACCTAACTTCAAATTGTCATGGACAAAGCCCTCTCATCTCCCCTTTCCTATCATTTGATCCAATTATATCTTTCCATATGATTATTGATCACAAATATTGCTAAATGAAATATGATTATATTCTAGTCTTCCAAATGTTGAAATTATCACCAACAAACTCTCCATATCTCAAATCTTTATTGTCATTTTTAAAATTCAACAATTCTACCATAAAATGATCACCAATAAACCTCTCCATAACTCAAATTGTTATGGTTATTGTTAAACTTCAACCATTCTACATGGTCATCATTAAGTGTGTAATCATTTAACCAAATCTATCTATTTGTAATAGTAATAGACAAATGCATATTTCATGCCACTAACAACTTGTAGCCACCAAAACAAAACCATATCAACATAAGATTAGGCTTATTAGTGACAATAAAAGCAAGGCACTTAACACTTAAGTTGCTATACTAGTTTTTGAGTAAATAAGGCCCAAAGAGCATGATGTTCATACCAAATATTATGTCAAAAATATTAAATGTGTATTCTTCATTGAGAGTTGATACTAGAGGGGGTGACGTCTTCTTCCGTCCCAACCCAATTCATTGAGATAAGACTACTCAACATATTAAATGTGTATTCTTGTACTTAGTATTAGAAAGAATTCAGAAATTATGATGCAATTTAATTACATATAAATATTATATTAAATATATGAAAAAAAAACAAAATGTAAATAAAAGTGTTGTTTAAAGGTTTTATGTTTTGGTTTTTATTGTTGAAATTTAACGACATAAATTTTAACAAAATTGTAATTTTATGTTATTTAAATTGTATTTCTGAATATATAAATATACTTAACCTGAAAATTAGAGAAAAATTAATATCTTCATAAAAAGGACCAAAACTTAATACCTTTAAACTAAATTATAAATAAAACACACACTTTATCATTACCACTAAAAACAAACCCAAAATCCAGGTTACGAAAAAAAACCTACTAAACAACTTTCTCACCACTTTATCATTAATTAAATCTAAATACATTTAAAAATAATAAACAAAAACCATGATACATATGCATCCACTAAAATATTTCATTAAACACATTACATAATACATAGAGATAAATCTACAATAACAAAAAAAATGCAATGCTTAACATTATTGCAATCAACACTTATATCTTTTATAAAATCTCAAAACAAATGCAATATTAAACACATTACATATTACATAGAGATAAATCTACAATAACAAAACAAATGCAATGCTTAACATTATTGCAATCAACACTTATATCTTTTATAAAATCTCAAAACAAATGCAATTCTTAACATTATTGCAATCAACACTTATATCTTTTGTAAAATCTTTCCAAAGAAACGTGGCTTTTTTTTAATGAAAAAAGTAACGTGACTTTTTTTTTTTTATGAAAACTTTGCATACTAGGGATTTTTAGAACTATTGCAACCAACATTTATATTCCAATGAGACCTTTTCAAACTATTATAAAATTAGTGTTAAAATTTGATGTTTATCCTTTCTCATTAAACAAAAAAATCTATAATGTTTCAATAGTTTTACTATCCTTCCATTTCAATTTTTTCAATTTATGTTAAAAGAAATTAATATCTTATCAATTTTAATTTTAAATTAAAAAATATATAGATTATAATTTTTCTTTTATATAAGATATTAGTTATTTTCAAAAATTCAAAGTAATAAAATCGAGTTATCAAAACATGTTTTCAATATAAATACAAAATAAAAACACATATAAAATATATTATTAAATTTTTAATATAAATTATATACTATATAATTAAATAAAATTGTCTAAATTAAAATTATATTGTTTACATTCATAATCTAAATTAAAATTAATAATATATGTTCAATCAATAATATATATAAAATAAATATCCAAAACCATCATATCTCAACAAATGATATATAATATCATAATAATTATGAGGTGTTTATAGCATGATCACCCACAAAGATTAAAAAAAAACAATGTTTATCTTAACACATTGCAAAATAGTATATTTTGGTTTAACCAAATTCTTTGGAGAATATTAGATTCACTTTAGATTATCTAATTTCTAGAAAGTTGAAAGTTGTATAAAATTTCAATACTATTTTGATTAATAAATTTAGTTTACTAATGAAATTGGATCTAATATAGTATAAAACTTAGTTATTTGATATTAAAAATTTCAAAAAATGTTGTCTAACAAAATATTAAAAGAAATTTTGATTTTTGAAAATTAACCAAACCATTAAGAAAAAAAGATAAATTAGACTGAAATAAATTTACTTATATTTAAACTTCACATTATAAAAAGTTTTCATCCACACATCAAACACACTTTACCTTTTTTTTTTTTTAATATGTCATTTTGATCATTTCAACTAATTATTAGAAGACACTCTTGAAATGTTAAAAGAACTCTTTTACACATAATACATGGATCTTCTATTTCAATTTTTACTTCTTCTCAACCACATAATGTTTTGCTAATAAATTAATTTAATATTTAACATTTAAAACACTAAAAAAATTTAAAAATTATATATATATATATATATATATATATCCTCCCTAAAGCTCTCCATACAAACATAGTAAAAAACCTTTAAATGCAATGGTCAAACATTATTTGAATCAACGGCTATACCCCCAATTAAAGCTTCACATATTAAAGCTTCAATTTCAAACGGTAACCCGTAATAAACCATTTTTTGTTGGGTTCAATTACATATTTTTAAGATTTTTTTTTTTTTTTTTTTAAGTAAATTTGTTAAATAATCATTTTTATTTTTAAATTTTATCTTTTTTCACATTAAAAATATATTTAAATCAATGTTAATTGGGTTTATCTTTTAATGAGTATTTGTTGTAATGCCTTTGAGTTTTATTATTAATTAGCCTTATACCCTAAAAAAATAATAAAATTTCGTCAAAATAAATTTAAATGAATAATAATCATCAAAATTTACATATTTTAATAATTAATTATATATTTTTAATTAAATATTTGTCTATATGTATGTGTGCTTCTTTTTAAATTGAAATAGTTACCTAAAATATGATTTATATTTATTATAACATTTGAATTCTTAAAAAATGCATTATTATCGAAATATCTTATAGTCAAACTTTAGTACGTTCAACTCATTTAAATTTTTTTGGAATCCTAAAACTTCTCATACTAGGTGATTTGACATCCCAAATAGAGGAAATCCAAAGAAATGCTTGAACCTAGACCTAGATTTCATATGACTACACTAGGAAAACTCAACCTAGAAAATATATGCCACACTGCATGTCCATGCACTTATCAACATCATGTGTTATGACAATACTACTTATGAACATCATGTGTTACTATGCCTAGCATTTATGTGGTGTACCCAGAGGAATCTCTTGGCCATCGAGGCACTCTAACCACAATATAATTTCATTAGGTTGAATTCTACCACTAACAACAATATAATTTGGAATTCATATGGACCTACAAATAACATTGGAAATAACATGCATATTTCAAATTCATTCTTTATCCATTATTGTGAACATAACCATTTCATACATAGTTGATTATGAATATTTATTTATTTTCAAGTGAAGTCCACCCAAATTGGTTGTTGAAGAGCAATTCACTGCCTAACCATAGAAATCAACTATGCATTCCACCCCCAATCCAAACCATGATACCACTAGGGAGAAGGAAGCTCCTATGGGGCTCTAATCTCACTTAACCCAACCCATTGCTCTCATAACAAAACCAATCGACTCGTTGTTGAGTAGCACAAGCCCTCATCCAACCATCAATCTACCATAGCACTCTCTTCTCTTTTTCAATGCAAGGAACATCTTCTCTTTCTATATTCCACAATCCCTCAAGGATCTTCCTTCCTCCCAATGCAAGTGGAGAAGAGTCCAAGATTGTTAGTTCCTTTTGGGAATAACCTAGAGGAGAAACACTTGGCCAAAACAATGAATGGACACCAATAACATGGTTTTTTGTTTGTGGTGTTTATTTCAGTTGTTGTGGACATTCTAGCCATGGTTTTACCTTCAAAACCATCTCATTTTCTCTTCAGATTCTCAATAGCAAGTCCCCAACCTCCACAAGCTCTTACCAACTATAATTTCCTGGGATTTTCTTGCCATTTCCAAGAATAAAAATCTATGGCTTCCTAGAGGATTCTTCATGTGCATGGAGAAGGAGAATGCTTCCAATTCAAATGGAGGAGTGGAATAATTATCCATGAATTATGGTGAATGATTGTTTCCCCCCAAGAATTGCATAATACAAGTGCACCCTTCCCACGAAGCATGTGGAAACATCCAAAGGACCATCGAAGTAAAAGATTGATGAGAAACATTTGTAAGGAAGCATGGGCAAGGAAGGTTGTACTTCAAAAGATAAGTGACAAGTCAAATCACCCATGAAACCCCTTTATTCAAGGAAAGTCTTGGTGGGTATATGTATTATTGTACATTTCCTTTTATTCATGATTTTACATCCATAATCACACCATCAAAAACATAACAACCACGCCTCAATCTTATCTTGTTACCAAGACCCATATGCATATGCTAGTTGAGCTTTGGCTTTTAGCTCCACACTATAAATATTTACAATGCATTTACATTATTTATAGACGAGGTCCTTTAACGCAACCCATGTGAATATATGATTTAAGATCATACATGTTAGGGATCAAAACCGAGGTATTAAAATTTAAAACTAGTAGGTCTATCATTAACTATAGTTGATCCAGGTGGATATTGGTGGCCACCCACCTTTTCCAATCAGCTCAAAACAATTTTCTGTCAATTTTGGTAATTTACTATTTTTAGTAGTTTTTCAGGTCTTGAAAATTCCGGAGCTGTTTTGAGGCCCTAAACAACGTTTTTTTGGGAAAATGGGGAGCTACATTTAAGTTTCTTCAGTGTTTCCCCCAAAATCAATCTCCTCGACGATAACTTTCCAACAGGCTATCATGCGCCTAAAACAAAGATCGTATGCAAAAGTTACGACCCCAGGAAGTTGATATACTAACTTACCCAAATGGGGCCCATATGACTTTTGGCGCTTCATCTCCTAGGGTTAGGTTTTTGGATGTATAGGGTTTTTGGCATTCTTGTTTATTGTAAAAAGGCCTTCAGAGCCTCATTGTAATCATCTTCTTGTGAATGAGTGCAACTGTCACATCTCTTCTAAGAGATAAGCCACCACCATTCCAACAAGCTTGTTTTCCGCTACATTTTACAGTTTCAGCTTATTTCCTTATTAAATAGAAAACCAATTTTACTATATCTCTGTTATTTTGTGTTAAGCACCTATTAATAATATTTAGTCATTTAGTTCTGCTCATAAAATCTAGATCAATGGTATCAGAGTGGTCTGCTCCTTGTCGTCTTAATGCATGTCCCCAACGAGGTCGGAGTACAAAGAGTTGAGTCTCGAGCTTGTTTCTCTTGAGGAAAAAATATCTTGCACGCCCAAGCGACCTCTCATGGCAGGAGAAAAGAAATATGATGGGACATGAGATCCTTTCAAAATGTTGCTTGAGGAAGCCCTCACGCAACAGAAGAATGAGATGATGGATAGTTTCGCGCAAATCCTTCGGCGGCTACCAACATGCGACACATCTTCTTCGAGCGGAGGCGTCAACCCCTTCAAGGTACAAATAAACTTCGATATTCCTATATTTGAAGGTAAGATAGACGCAGATGATGTAGACAAGTGGTTGAATCTACTAGAAGGGTATTTTTCTGTCCATAACTTTTCGAATAGAGAAAAGATTACTTTTGCGCTCCTCAAAGTCGTTCGCCATGTCAAATATTGGTAGGAAATTTTTTGTGAGCAAAAGGAAACAGAGGAACCCTCATTATTTACAGTCACGGCCACCTGGGAATCCTTCAAGGATGATATTAAGGAACAATACTACCCCGTCGAAAGTTATGACAACTTGTATACCAAATGGACCACACTGTGGCAAGAAAGAGACCAAGCAGTGCCAGATTTCACAAATATCTTCCATAACTTGCGCACCAAGCTGGGTATCAAATATTTGGAGCAACATCTGTTGCTCAAGTATTATGGTTCTCTACATAGATACATCTATACAGAAATGGAATTTATGGACATCTCATCCTTGGGCGTGACCTACAGATATGCCATCAAAATTGAGCAGAAGATGAAACAAAAGAAGCAGAAATTTGGGCCTGGGAACCCCGCACAAAAAAATCCAGGAAAGGGCAGCCCCAACCCACAGAACAAAGGACAGAGCAAAGATGGATAGTATCAGGACAACCAGTACAAGCCCCAAGTAAATAAGGATATCATAAAGAAAAAGAAAGACACCGAGAAGTGGTGCAACTTCCATAAGATCCCTTGGCATACCACTGCTGACTGCCGCTCAAAGCAGTCACTGATGGCCAAAGTGAAATCCTCTGAATCAGATGCAGGTTCTGACTCTGAGTCAGAACCAGAAAGGGGAAGAAGGATCATTGACAGGGAACCCAGTGCCACCATTTCTACCACCAATCTCCAACCTAGTGAACCAAACGAGCTAGAAGAAGGAGAGCACCTCTTCCATTCACAGATGTGGGTGAAAGGCACCCCACTGCACTTCATTATTGATAGCGGTAGCCAGAAGAACCTCATCTCAACAGAGTTCATCAAGTGGCTGGCCCTGTCGATAACGCCACACCCACAACCCTACAACATTGGATGGCTCTACCAAGGAAGCGATCTTCGCGTCAGCCAACAGTGTCGACTATCTTACGACATCAATTCCTTCAAAGATGAGGTATTGTGTGATGTTGCTCCTCTTGAAGTTTGTGATGTTATTTTGGGCCAACCTTATTTATGGAAACGTCATGTTGTATATGAGTCTAGGCCTCATAGTGTTATTACTACTTTGAATAGGAAATTGTACAGGATACTCGAGGCAATCCCACCTAGTTCTATTTCCTTGATCTTTGCTAAGCAATGCAGGAAGGTCTCTCTCATACGGGGAATTTTGTGTTCTTCGTGATTCGTTCTTAGAATGAGCAAAAGATCACAACCACATCTAGGGTCTCTACAGCCAACCTCTCCACACAACAAAAGAAAGTAGATAAGGTCGTGGAAGAATACTCAGATATCTTCTCCTCATCTACTGAGGTACCTCTGCACTGCCAGGTCAAGAACCCCATCGATCTGACCCCTAGCGCACCGTTGCCCAATGGGCCAGTCTATCGTCGCTCTCTATTAGAGAATGAGGAGATCAAGACATAGATCCAAGAACTGCTCCACAAGGGGCACATCCATCCCAGCTCATCACCTTGTGGGAGCCCAATCATGCTAGTATAGAAGAAAGATGGAACCTAGCATCTCTGCATTGATTACTGGGCTCTGAATAAAATCACAGTCAGAAACCAGTACTCGATTCCCCGAATCGACGACCTCCTTGAACAACACACGGGGGCCAAATACTTCAGTAAGATTGATATGAAGTCTGGCTACCACCAGGTCTCTACAGAACATACAAATGTATGGAAGAGCGCCTTCAAGTTAAAGGAAGGCCTTTTTGAATGGCTGGTCATGCCCTTTGGTTTGACAAATGCTCCAACCACTTTCATGAGGATGATGGACGATATATTGCGACCATTCACCAATACTTTTGTAGTGGTGTATTAGGATGACATTCTCATTTACAGCAAGACTTGGGCCGAACACTTGCAACATATTTAGCAGGTTCTGTACACCCTGCAGCAGCACAAGCTATACGCCAACTTGTAAAAATGATCCTTCAGCATGGAAAGGGTCCATTATCTGGGCTACATCATTGATCAACATGGCGTACATGTGGATCCAACCAAGATCCAAGTCATTTGTGACTGGCCAGCCCCAACCACATTCACTAATCTTTAGAGCTTCTTGGGCCTTTCCAATTTCTACTGTAGGTTCATGTTGGGATTCTCCCATATTGCATGAGACCTCAGCCAAATAACCAAGGGTGGTTGTAAGGAGAAATTTGCGTGGGGCCAGTCCCAACAAAAATCATTTGATGATTTGAAGAAGCGCTTGTGCTCATCCCCAATACTTTCACTACCAGACTTGCACCAACCCTTTGAGATCGAGACAAATGCTTCAGAATATGTTGTGGGTGTCATTCTCACTCAGCACGGCCACCCCATGGCTTATGATAGTGAGACACTACTAGATGTTGTCCATAACTACCCTACTTATGACAAATAAATGTACTCCATTGTGCAAGCATGTCTCCAATGGATACATTACATTATTGGGAAGGAGATAGTCATCCACATTGATCATAAGTCACTACAATTCATGCTAACACAAGGAAAATTGCAAAATGACCGCCATCAAAAGTGGTCCACATACTTGCAACAATTCCACCTCAACATCAAGTATAAAACAAGAAGCACCAACTGTGTCATTGATTTCCTCAACAAACCATCAGTCATGACACTCACCACGGTGATAGACTATTGCGGCCATGAGACCTCTTGATGGCCCCAAATCTATGAGACATACCCAGACTTCGCCACCACCTACCAAATGTTGGGGTCAAACGCAGTTGTCGATAATTTCCATCTTCAGGATGGGTTGTTGTGTCATCTGGGCCATATCTGTGTTCCATCAAGTGAGCGAGCGAAGCTGATCTGGGAAGCCCACTACAGTCAAGTGGTAGGACACTTTAGCATCGAAAAGATAGTGGCGATGATACATAAACTTTGCTACTGGATGAAACTTCGACAGGAGGTCAACAAGTATATCAGGTCTTGCACTGCCTGTGCTATTTCCAAACTGACCATTAAGAAACAGGGCCTACACACCCCTCTTCCTACTCTTGACAAGCCATGGGAATCCATCTCAATGGACTACATGTCGGGCCTCTCATCCATCAAGATAGGAAATGAATGTGTTTTTGTGGTTGTTGATCACTTTTCTAAGATGGTGATTTTGGTTGCCTGCAAGAAGAGCATCATAGCAGAGGCCACTGCTAAGCTCTTCTTTGAACGAGTCTGGGTACATTTTGGAATCCCACAAACCATTGTCTCATATCGGGATAG
>JASDQU010438222.1:37991-50264 GCA_032191745.1 Picea mariana
AAGAACTTATGCACGTGATCAAGGAATCATATAATAAAACAAGACAAGTTTTATGGGAAAGAAACATATCATTGTATTGTATTAAAGTGAAAGTGGAGATTATAGCCAAAGCCTTGATGTCACAAGGTCCCCTTTCAGTGACCCTTTTCTCCAACACACACAATCACTCCAATCTTGAATGAAGAAGATCCATAATAACTTGATGAACTAAAATGAGGCTGTCAAGCATGATCTAATGCATAATTCTCCATACAATCTCAGCCTTGCTTTGCTTAAATTTTTCTTAACCTTTTCCATGAGAGATCCCTCTTTATATAGGGGAAAGAGAGATGGTTTTAAGATATTAGGATGATCCCACTAAATAAGAGAAGTGAGTAATATCCAAACCATTTAGACGCAACCTCATCTTTTAGAAGATCCCCTTCTAGAACTTTCGTGAAGTTTGAGTTTTCCTTAGTATTTTGACATCGTCTCACCCTAGTTGTAGAGAAGCCTACAGAGATGTCGCAACCCAGCTTTAGGGAAGGGGGTGATGATCAGGCATCGTTGCACCCTATGTATAGTGCAACCTGTGACGACCTTCCTTAATAGGGTTTTTGTGAAGAGAAATCCAGTCACCTTCCTCATGGAAAAAGATTCTTTTTGGGAACATGAACACATGTTTGTCAATGGATCACTGGGGTGACCAAAATAATGTGTAACAAAAACCCTCCAAGTGTTTCTTCACATTTTTTGAATGGTGCCCAAGGTAAATGTTGTTAGAGTACAACATGCACTCATAACCCACATGGACTCTGCCAAACTTAAACCCATGACCTCTAAGTGATCTTCGTCTTGAAACTATTGGGTTAAAAAATGAGCTAACATAATGGGATATACACACTCACACTCACACTCACACACATACAAACAAAGGTATTTTGAAGAGTAGTTTGTGGAATTCCTCCCTCTTCCCATATTATACAAATGGAAGCGAATGTCAACCGCCAGCTCTAAGTGCATCAAATAACCCTAAGATACTCAATTGGATTTAAAACTATAACCCATAGTCACCTCATCAACAATGTTCCTTTAACAAATGGTTCAATTGATTGAAATAACCCTTAAATCTAATTCTATATAAATATGTCTTATATACTAGTTTTACTAAAAAAATTAAGTAATACTTCAAATACTATAAAATATAAAATACAACCTAAAAATCTAAAATGTTTTTAAGTTCTCAATAACATATAATAAATAATAATAATAAAATAATAAGCTAAAGAATGATAAGTACATAAAGAGAATTCATCCTTGTAAATTAATAGAAAACTTGAATTATGACATCACATAATGCTTTTAAGTAAATATTTGTTAGGGTTTCAAAGCTTTGTATCTGGTTTCCATGGCATCCATGCGATAATGGCATATTCCATGGTGACCCCGAAGCATAGAATGGTGCCTTTTATGTGAGAAGTTTTATCCCTAACCGATGTCTATTTGAAATCTTCTCTCCTACTGAACCCCATTGATGACCTCATTTAATCTACCATGACCTATCTCTAGTTTATATGACATTAATGATGAGCAGGAAGATCTATGCATAACTATTAATGTTTGACGACGGGGAAAAATGTTTCAGTTATTTTAATCTATCTCATCCCCACATTCATACACGGATCCAGGAATCTCCACATGGGCATTCACGCATCCTGGGTATTTCCCCGGACCTCCTTTTCTCCCTTGATAAAGTTCTTATTTTCGTCAATCTCATTTTCTTGCCACAAAATATTCTTCCACACTTTTTCCTATAGTCTCCCCTCTTCCTCCATGTTCATAGAATACATAGGCACATGACATGTCTTCACCTTTCTTTGAGATTTCGAAGAACTCTGCACACCCTCTCTTAGGATCCTTCTCTCATGGTGGACTTTTCCCCCCTCCTAAGGACCCGAATGATGTTCGTCTTCCAGAGAAGGCTCATAACCATAACCATCACAATTGTGTCAAGATCAAGAAGAGAACCACATATCTTGTCCTTGGGGAAGACGTGTCAATGAATGACGGGGTATCCCTTTCCAAAACTGTATTGGTGGGTAGATTTATAGGGTGAAACATGGGGATTACTACTCTTCATCGTTGGTCCTCAATAAATATGGAGTCGGCTCTCGGTTACAATCCTAATGTTTTCACCATGGCTAAGGGATGGATCGGGTTTGTACTGTTCTTTGAGGAAGATGCAAACAAGATTCTTTCCAGTATATGGCTCTGGGTCACCGCTCCACTAAAACTTAAGAGATGGTCTCCATTTTTTGACCCTCGAAGGGAAAAAAAATTCAGCACCATATATGGAAAAAAATTCCATGGACTACCAGATAATTTTGGACACGTCAAATCCTTTGTAGACTGAGTGATTCTTTTGGGGATTTCATCTCATTGGAAAGGGCCTCTTGGGACTTTTATGATTACTCCATAGCCCGGGTCTTGGTTGAGTGGACCTGCGTAGCGTCTTGTCGAGAGAGATAAACAATTTTCATGACTCACGTTCACATATACAAACAATGGACTATAGTGGGATTCCATTCAGGTGTAACTGTTTTCATGTCCACAACCACATTCTTAAGGACCGTCCCAATCTGTTCACACAGTCATATCATAGGGATTCTGAACTTTCTCGACAGTCTATTTGGACACCTAACTCATTTGCCAACCAGACCCTGGGAGAAGATTTTAATATTGTTACAACGTATCTTGATCCAAATCAAGTATCTATATAGTCCCGAACATATATTTTAAACATTGAGGTGGGCATGGTTTTGACCTTCGACGGGCTCTCACAACATCAACTCTCAGTGGACATGGTTCTGGCATCAGTCAGGCTCTCACAGTTTCATCCTTTGGAGGACATGATTACAAAAAATGATGGGCTCTAGAAGATTCTTCCTATGACCTTGCCCATCGGGTTTACATCTCATTCCAATGTTTGTGGGACCTGTTTTCCATAGAATAAGGATTCTATAACCAGTAAGTCTATACCTCAGGATCCTTCTATCTCTAACCATTTATCTATCATTCCATACCTGCCAAATGATAATAATTTTTTACTTTCGGAGGAGGAGTTCGGTTGTCCTTCTTACAATCCATTATCCTTTTTAGATTCCATCATAGACCCTCCTTTCCATCGGTCTCTGACCCCTCACCTACTGCCTCCATCTCCTCATTCATTTGTCGACCCTGATAAACACTCCTCTCAAGCTGACTCTCACATGACCCTATCCACTCTCAGCACCTACACCGAGAGTGATTTAACCCTTTTTCACCCTCCATCAGTCCTTCCAGTTGTTTCCCCCCATATATATCCACCTCAGGATTCTTTTGAATCTCTTGGCTCATATAGATAGAGCCTATGATCCTAAAATCCCTTTTCATTGTCCCCTGTATCTAGCATCTATGGAGGCCTCCACCCTCTTTTGGACCCACCATTGACTAAATTATGGGGTCATAAGTCATCCCTTGCATCGTTTCGAGAACAATATTACTATGATGTGGCCTCCGATTGCCAAAAATCTTTACCTTGGATTCTTAGAGTGAGCCAAGCGAGCCATCCCTTATCAAAAGGGGTGCCCCCGTGATCACGCTCTCTTTCAACTATTGAGGATTGAGGCTACCCTCCAAGAAATTAGCGCTCAAAAGAATAATCGAGGTTTACAGACCAGAGGTCATCATGCTATAGGAAACCATGTCTTCAGGTGATATGATATTACTTGACCTAAAAAATATATTCCAGGACTGGGAGTTCATCAATATAGATGCAATTGGTAGATCTGGTAGAATCATCACTGGTTGGAATTTAAAAATTTTCCATTGTTCTAATTCCTGGGCTATTGTTTCATGTATGGGCACGACCATTTTCTTTGAAGCTCTAGGAGAGTCTTACACTTTCATTAACATGTATGGTCCATACCAGAATCACATACCTTTCTGGGACACTCTCTTCCAGTTTTATATGCTTAAAGACGACAAGGTCATACTCAATGGTGACCTTAATTTTGCTATTGGTGAGGCTAAAATTTGCCCCCCCCATGCCCAAGGGGACAACTTGTCGGATTAATTTATCATAAAACTAGAGGAAAACAATTTTTTTGAAATCATTCCTCACAGACTCAATCCTACTTGGAGGAATATGCGCTCAGGTGACCAACGTATAGTCAAAAGATTAGATCGTTTTTTGGTTAATGAGGGCATACTGAATACTACTGACATCATCAGACAATGGATTGGGTTGGGAGGGGACTCAAACCACTTCCTGATTATTCTGGAAGAAATTTTTGGTAGAGCCAAACCTTCGAGTCCATTTAAATTTAATACTTGTTGGCTTAACCCTGAAGATTATGTACAAATGGTAAACACTTAGTGGCAAATTTTTGATGAAACCAACAATGTATCTGTATATATACAATTCCATGAAAATATTAAAAGAATTAAGAAATCCTCTTTGGCATGGGCCTTGGACCACCAGAAGGAACATGATGCCTCTCTTTCTCATATTAAACAAGACATTGCCAATTTCCACAAGGCATATCCAATGGGTTTTGAAACTCAGGCTCACAGTGCAAGCCTCTCTCTGTTGGAAACCAAGAAAAGAGATATTTTTCTCAAAAAGGAAGCCACCTAGTGTCTCAAGAGCAGAGCCATTTGGCTGAAACAGAGGGATGAAAATACAAAGTTCTTCCATAAATTTTTAAGGCATAGTCACCACATGAATATGATCACTCATCTACAAAACGATCATGGAGACTCAATCAGTGGGCATAGTAATATTGAGGAACTCGGTTTTGAGAATTTCCAAAATCTTTTCCATGATGATAATTAGGTATTGATGGCTCAACTCATCAATATTATCAATATCTTCCCATCTTATGTGATCGATGAACATAATCTCTCTCTTCAAGAGGATGTTAGTGAAGCAAAGGTGGATGACGCTATTGCATCTATTCAACAAGATAAAATCCCTGGTCCGGATGGTTTTCCTATTGAATTCTATAATGGGTTCATTGATCTCTTAAAATACGATATTATTGGTGTTGTGGAAGAATCCAGGGTTAGCATCTACACCCTTGCAACATTTAATTCAAAGTTTATTACTCTTATTCCAAAGGTGGCGTTTCCGAGAAGCATGAACGATTTTCGTTCGATGTCCTTATGTAATTGAATATATAATATTATAGGAAAGGTCATTGCTGGCTGCATCAAAGGCATCCTCTCATATGCAATTAAAAAATAACAAATCTCCTTTCTATCAGGTCGTTAGATCCATGATGTTATTGGCATAGCACAAGAAGTGTTACACATAGCCAAGACTCACAAATATTTGGCTTCCATCATCAAAGTGGACATATAAAAAGCATATGATCACGTTAACTGGATGTACATGAGGTTAGTACTTCTGCAAATGGGTTTCCACTTACATATTGTTAACTAGATCATGTCCACTATGCAATCAATTTCCTTTTCCATCCTTATAAATGGAGTGACTTCTAGTTTCTTTCAGCCCAGCAGGGGGCTCAGCTAGGGCTTCCCCCTTGTGCCATTATTGTTTCTTTTGTTTGTCGAAAAATGAGTTCTCTTATAAATTAGGAAAAATATGGGGGTGGTTTTTAGGGGATTCACATAGGAGGTCAACTATATATATCCCACTTATTGTTTGTATATGACATCCTCCTATTTGTGAATGGTTCATACAGAGATATCATTAATATGAAATCCATTCCAAACATTTTTGTTTAGGGTACGAGTATTATATTCATCTCTCTAAAATCATCCATCTCCCACCTCAATATATCGAGGGATCAACATGAATGTATCTCCTCTCAATTTGACTTTTCGGTGGTGGACATAGAAGTGGGATTAAAATATCTTGGTTTTATTTTAAATCCAAATTTTTATTCTATCAGGGACTAGATGTGGTTGGTGGAAAAGGTAGAAAAGAAATCTCAATTTGTGGTGCAATCGATGGCTATCTAGGGGTGGTCATCATACTTTTATTAAATCTGTCCTCCAAGCCATCCCGATTTTCTGGCTTTCTATTTCTTATGTGCCTAAAGGTGTTCTTAATTTGATCAATAAATTATACAACAATTTCATGTGGAAGAATAACAAATCGGGTTCCACTTTTAATTGGATCTATTGAGACAAACTTTCTCTTCCCAAAGCATTGGGCAGATTGGGTTATAAGGATTTACATTCATTCACCCGGGCTTTAGCTGCAAAGGATCATGGAGGATTATTACAGATGAGGGCCTATGGACAATATTTTTTACACAAAAGTATATAGACCCTCTTTTTGTAGTGGAATGGATTCGTAAGCGGAACAAAGAAGCCAATAATATATCCCATATGTGGCATGCACTTCTCTCAGCTTTCTATCTAATTGGATAATGTCTATCTTGTAATATCGGTTTAGGACATAAAGTTTGCATAGGACAAGATCCTTGGATTGGTTATGATGGCCTCCATATCCTCCCGCCCCATATAATTGCCCATTTGCATGATAGAGGAATTTATTTTCTGGCACATATACAGGAGCTTGTTGCTTCTACAACTAATATCCAAGTCTAGTTTCAAGCATATATGCTTTGGTTTCATGGAGAGGATTTGGGATTATGGTTATCATACATCACTTCTCTTCAACGCAATCATATCCACATCTCTCATAAGTCAGATTTCCTTATATGGACCCATAATGAAAAGGGTGGTTCTTATTCACCTAACATGGGCTCTACAATCATTAGAGAGGAGGAAGATCACCCTGATCTCCCTAACTAGAATGATCTCTTATGGAAACTCAATTTCCTGATGAAATCCATTTAGTATTATGGCTGGTCCTGTCCCACAAAGTCCACACATGGGAAAATAAACTCTCTCTTTTCTGGTAGGGACCCATTATATGTCCTCTCTGTAAATGTTTTCTGAACGACTGTGATCATATTTCTGTTCATTTCTCTTATATTCGAGATATGTGGGATATTTCCTCTTACACATATACCATCATATTTTTATTGCAGGGAGCCTCCATTGAAGAGGATTTCATGGACTTTCACAACTTGAGCACATTTGAGGATTTCCAGGCCCTCCCATCCATTTTCATACATGGTGTTTGGACAACTAAAAAACCTTTCTATTTTCTAGGATATATATCTCTCGTCCAGATATATGGCCACAAATGGAATGACCCTCCTCAAATCCTTTCCATAGGTGGTTGAAATAGATAGACCCATGCACATCATTGTGGAAGAGATCGATCATGCAGGATGCTGGTCATATTTCGATGGTGCCTCCCAAAAGCACATGGGAGGGGTGGGTGGTATTCTATATCTAGATGAGCACCATTAGCTCAAATATGTTGATGGTCTTGGCAATAGCTCCAACAAAAGAGATGAACTTTTAGCTCTTAATATGCTCATCATGGTTTCTTAGGATAAAGGAGTTCAGAAAATCCAAATTTTTGGTGATTTAAAACTCATCATAGATTGGTTCAGATTGAAAAGGACACCAAAAAATATCTTTTTGAGACTTATATATGATGAAATTACTCCTCTTTTGAGTCTCTTAAGACATATCAATTTTGTACACATCTATCGAGAAATAAATCATGTGGTTGATTCTCTATCCAAGACAGGTCTGCAACTCACTGAGGGCACATAGAAACGATGGGAACAATCAGGAGATACCCTTCAGGAATTTGATCCTGGACCTTTTGACATATGATTTTTTTTTTTTTTTTTCCAGATTTACAAGTTTTTTAAGGTCCACATATATAATCAACTTATGTTGTTGTATATATCATGTTTAGATATACAAGATAATTTTGCATAGACTCAGGAAGAATTTCTAGAGTTTACTGATAGGCTCATAGATGAGTTGTTTATATGGTATTTTGTATACATAAGAAGGAACAAATGATAGTTTGCAACATATATACTTACCTGGAAGAAATATTTGAAGACTACGTACAATGTGGTTTATTAATATAATGAACTGCATATTTTTTCCCAAGGAAAAAAAAAGTAATCACATAACGCTTTTAAGTAATCACATTAGCACACGGAGAAAAGCACCTGATAATTTGTCATATTTATTGCTTTCAATTAATCTTATAAAGATAACATAGGGCACAACCCCCTTCTTAATACAATATTTTTTATGTTTTTTTTAATAGATTGATTATATATAGGTATAGTTTTAAGGGTTAATTTAATTAATCGAATCATCTATTTAAGGTATGGTGTCGATGAGAAGGGAAAATGTTACATGTTAAAATATAGTTGAATCCGTTGGGATTACTATATGCTCTTAAGTCTTGCAGTTATCATCTTATTTCAGTTAAATACTATGTTGAGGGGTTCGAGATCCCTTTAACTCAACAACAGGAACCAAACCCTCTTAAGAGGCCCAATTAGAATCGTAAGCGTTTGATGAGTGGTAAGGTTCTCCAGATTTGTGATCTAGATGGAATTATTGATGGGATTTAATTGTGATTGAGATATATGTCTTTTCTGTTAAACCTTTACTGAGGATATGCAGTTCTCTTTTTATCTCTTTTCTAACATTTGTAACAAAAGAAAGATAGAGCTTAAATTAAATGACAGAGGGAAGTTAATTATGTGTTGGGGAAGGTTGGGTTTTAGGCTATCCTTTTATACCTTAGCATGCAGACGAAGAAGATCCAAACTACTCCAAACTAAAATTAATACCATTTTTATTTGTGGGCATTCAACATCATCTGAGATAACAGTACAGAAAGAAAATATATACATGACAAGAAGTTAGTGCAAGAAAAGTAATTTTCAATGCTCTATTATGAATCACATGCTAACACAATCAATTTATATTCATCAACTAGAATAAAAGAACTATTACAACATTATAATATAACTTTAAATAGCATATAGAACAACTCTTACTCAATACAACAACACATATTGAATCTGAAGACAAATATAATCCCCCTTGGTCCAATCACATTCACACCTCAGATGAAAGAAGTGTCTTTGGTTCTAAACATAACTTCTTAATTAAAATAACTTGCACATAAATAATTCTCTTACAATATTCCAGAAAAATTCTTTCTCTCCAAAACCATCGACTCCTAAACTCAAGGTCAATTCCCCTATTTATAAAAAATAACTAAACTCAAAATAACTACTAAAGTTGTGTTAAGTTAAGAAAACTCCACATGGCGGACTTTATCAATATGTTCTCTTTTGCTTCTCTTTTGATCATATGGTGGTTTTATTGAAGTGGATTGTTCCTCTCGTGTTATGACCATCTGTAGAAGAGATCTTCACATGTATTTGCATACGCGAACCTGTGTTGATCCATTGGAGCGGATAGGACCTCCTTCATCTCAATTTCTTGTTGGCATGTTTACAGGAAGAGTGTGATTTTCATTGATGGCAAGAACAACAGTGACGAAGATGAGAAAAATTGGAAGGGATAGCACTTTCCAGAAGTGCAGACGAGGTCCAAGAGACGGATTTGCAAGAGGAGAAAAGGTCGAGACCTTTGAACACTTAGAAAACCTTCTAAGTTAGAGAGATCAAAATCTCAGGAGAGAGGGCGATAGTGACCGTTGGATCACAACACATAAGACCAACAACTGTTTGATCGAAACAAGGTGCATGAGCATTAACGCTTTGTGCATGCAAGAGAGAGGACTTACCAAAGTTCTGAAGTCCTAAAGTAGTTTGAGACCATCCATCGTCAAGGAGGATAGGTGGCGTAAGATCCACAACTTCAGAAGTTCATGGATCAAATGAAGGTGAAAAAGTCGAAGTAATTTGAGATCGTTCATCACCAGGAGGAGAATCTGGTTCATTGATAATTGAGGGAGTACATTTCAGTTGATATGAGATTCCAGAGAAATCTCACTTCAAGAATTTCCAGTTGAGAATTGAAATTTCTGAAGCCCAGAGAGCCGGAGAGCCAGAGTAAATTTCAACTGTCATATCCATAGGGATACATGGCGACGGATCGTAAAATCTAGAGAAATCACTTCGAGAGTTTTCTGTTGAGATTTGAAACTCTCAAAGACCAGAGAGTCGGAGAGCCGAAGTAAATCTCGACCGTCGGATCATCCAAAGTATATCTCAGTCGTCAGATCATCCTAAGAATATCTCAAGTGTTAGATTGTTTGAAGTAAATTTGGGCCATATGATTAAGAAAATACGTGGCGTAATCTTGTGGACTGCGGGTAAATACCCAAAGTAAGCCTCAACTATCTGATCCAAGAGGACACATGGCAGTAATTTGCATACTTTGAGGGGAAGTAAAGTTTGAGACTTGAGATTTCAGAAGTCCGAATACCCGAACGAGATGTCGACCATTGATCGAGAAAGGAGACACAGAACCATTGATCAGGTTGAAAGGTCAAATTCTTGAAATAGAGGCAGAGTTGTCGATTGAGAAGGACATGTGTCCACAGATCATTGACTCTGGAATATTGGCGTAGGGAGAAAAGAAGGGTTTGAGATTTAAAACTCTCGGAGCCCAGATCATGAAGTAAATCACTGTTGTTGATTTAGGAAGGCTAGATCTAATCCACAAACTTGAGAGGATAGATCTGAACCATCCATTCAGGAGCATCGTCAATATCGTGAGATTGACAGTCCCATCGCATTGTGGGGATTGAAGGTGTGTGAAATTTAAAAAGTTAAGGGCGGGCCACAATTGAAACCATGGTTTTGGAGAAAGGACACATGGAGGCTCAAGGTAAATTGTGGGGCAAAAAACATTTTGATATCAAACCACCTTTGGCCACACCTGCATTCGCATGGTCACATGATATCATCGCCCAAGGTCACATTAGTAGAAGATAGGGGAAGGAGCTAGTGCTTCTAGGCTCCACATTAGAGGTTACGCATTGAAAAGTCATAAGGGCATCTGCATGTATAATCCAACGACTCTAATCAAACAAAATTTGATCGAATGGTTGTTGTTTCATCTCGTGATTTCTTGATCAGTTACAATTCAATTACACTAATTGAATCATTGTTCCTAAGTGTTGGAATCATGATTCCTGAGCATTTTTTAGATTCCCAACTTGAGCATTGGAGACACAGAGTGTAACAGATGATGATAGCAGGAATAAAAGAAAAATGTCGTGACAAAGAGAGTTTGTTGTTTCTCTGTAAAAGGTATTCGAACTATAAGCAATGAAGATCACAACATGAATTAAGGGAGAAAATGTAGAGATGAAGAACATAAGCTGGACAGAGCAGAAATGGTGAAAACAATAGACTGTACGAGAACTTAAGCGCAAGAACATGCGAGCAGGAAGAAATTGATGCAGGTATAGAAGACCAGTGTAGTAGAACAATGATGAGACTGGTAAGCCATTGATAAATATTGTATCACTGTAATAAATTTCAGCAAGCAAAGATTTATATCTTAGGGTGGTAGGGTGGTGCTAGGGAGAACTGTTGTCCTCAGAGTTTCAAGTGGGTGCTTGAACATAGGGAGTTGTAGCTTCCATCTAGTTGCAGCCAGAAAAACCATGGTGGTAGGGTGGTGCTAGGGAGGACTGTTGTCCTCAGAGTTTAAAGTGGGTTCTTGAACACAGGGAGTTGTAGCTTCCATCTGGTTGCAGCCATAAAAACTAGGGTGGTAGGGTGGTGCAAGGGAGAACCATTGTTCTCTGTTATGCAGGTTGGTTCCTGTGTGGCTAGAAGTTGGTGCTTCCATCCAGTTGGTGCTGGAACACTCAGGGAGTTGGTGCTTCCTTCTAGTGGGTGCTAGAGAAACCAGAGAGTTGGTGCTCTCAGCAAGCTGAAGCTTGTTAAAGAAGAGGTTGTAGCCTCATTTTGAGTTGGTTCTCAAAGATTGATGATGTACAGAACTTAAAATACTTCTCATCATTCTAAGAAGAAGAGGTTTTCTCCCTTTATGGGTTTCCTCATTGTTACACATTATTTTCGTCATCCGTATGATCGTTAATGATGTAAACCTATCGGTTTCCTTCAGAGGGGTCAGTGGCCTGAGTTCCTAAAGAGAGAAGGGAGAAGAACTTTTCTTGAGAAAAGAAGTTTCATTTTCCTGTGTAAAAACCTTATAAAAAAGGAATTTCGCAGGCTTCCTATGTATTAGGGTGCGAGAATTCCTGATTCTCGCAGGCTGCATCATAGCTAGGGTGTGAATAGTTCGTAGGTTGCACTATAAGCAGGGTGCGAGAATGCTTACACGTGGGAAAAATGAGTGTTTTCTTGAATCTTCTAGAAGGAGAATCTTCCATGG